>RJWJ010002660.1:0-15471 GCA_004363605.1 Indri indri | reverse complement strand
TCAGCAACACTTTTTATTTTCCATCTTTATTACAGCCATCCTAGTAGTTGTGAAGAAATATCTCATTATGGTTTTGATTTGCATTTCCCTAACGACTAATAATGTTGGACATCTTTTCATGTGCCATTTGTATATCTTCTTGGGAGAAATGTCTATTCAAATCCTTTGCCCATTTTAAAAATTGGGTTGTCTTTTTATTGTTGAGTTGTAAGAGTTCTTTATATATTCTGGATGCAGTCCTCTATTAGATAATACACAAATGATTTGTAAATATTTTCTCTAATTTTCTAATTGTCTTTTCACTTTTTTGATGGTATCTCTGAACCACAAAGGTTTTTAATTTTAATGGAGCTTAATTTTTTTCATTTTTTGCTTGTGCTTTTGGTATCATATCTAAGAAACCACTGCCTAATTCAAGGTCATGAAGATTTATGCCTATGTTCTAGTTTTAGCTCTTATATTTTGGTTTATAATCCATTTTGAGTAAATTTTTATACATGGTATGAAGTAGGGGGTCCAATTTTATCTTTTTGTACGTGGATATTCAGTTTTCCCAGCACCATTTGATGAAGAGACTATTTCCTCCCTTTCCCCCATTGAATGGTCTTGGCATTCTTGTCAAAAACCAATCAACTGGCCTGGCACGGTGGCTCACGCCTGTAATCCTAGCACTCTGGGAGGCCGAGGCGGGCGGATTGTTTGAGCTCAGGAGTTCGAGACCAGCCTGAGCAAGAGCGAGACCCCATCTCTTCCAAAAAAAATAGAAAGAAATTATCTGGACAACTAAAAATATACAGAAAAAATTAGTTGGGCATGGTGGCGCATGCCTGCAGTCCCAGCTACTCGGGAGGCTGAGGCAGGAGGATCGCTTGAGCCCAGGAGTTTGAGGTTGCTGTGAGCTAGGCTAACGACACAGCACTCACTCTAGCCAGAGCAACAGAGTGAGACTGTGCCTCAAAAAAACAAAACAAAAGAAAAAAACAATCAACTGTGAATGTGAGGGTTTATTTGTGGATTTCTCAGTTATATCCCACTGATCCATATGGCTATTCTTACACTAGAACCACATTATCTTGATTACTGTAACTTTGTAGTAAGGTGTTTTTTTTTGTTTGTTTTTTGTTTTTTTTTGAGACAGAGTCTCACTCTTTTTGCCTGGGGCGAGTGCCGTGGCGTCAGCCTAGCTCACAGCAACCTCAAACTCCTGGGCTCAAGCAATCCTACTGTCTCAGCCTCCCGAGTAGCTGGGACTACAGGCATGTGCCACCATGCCCGGCTAATTTTTTCTATATATATTTTTAGCTGTCCAATTAATTTCTTTCTATTTTTAGTAGAGACGGGGTCTCGCTCTTGCTCAGGCTGGTTTCGAACTCCTGAGCTCAAACAATCCACCCACCTCGGCCTCCCAGAGTGCTAGGATTACAGGCGTGAGCCACCGCGCCCGGCCTGTAGTAAGTTTTGAGACTGGGAAGTGTAAGTCTTTCAACTCTGATCTTTTCCAAGATTGTTTATTCTGAGTCCCTTGCATTCCTTATGAATTTTAGGATTAGCTTGTCAATTTCTGCAAAGCCAGCTTCCTTCTTAACCTAAATGAAGGACGGGGGTAGTCTCTACACATAGAAGGGTCTATAGTCCTAATGAGGTTCATCATGCAAACTGGCTTGCACCCAGTTTTGCACCCACCAAAGACCAAAGCACATGCAGGTTGTAACACAGCCCATTTTGCATACATTCATTTTACACTGGTGGTGAACAACAGAAACAAATGTAATCTCTAAGGACATAATAATCTAAGGATAGAATTATTTTAAAAAATAATTATTAGATCTCATTTATAGCAAAAACCATTTATTCTTTTTCCAACAGTGTCACAAAATCTTCTAGAGAAAATTAGACTGCAGCATAGCATAAAATGGTGACTAGTTTCATTACACAAGAATTGAATTTTTCTATACTTTTTATCCACCTCCCCCAAAATTGGGGGAAACCACAAGTTATTCTAGACAATCAATCCATAATTGTTACTCATGTCTGAATTCAAGTCTTTAATAAAATCTGTGGGATTTCACCTATGAAAGCATTAAAGTCAATATAACACAAGAGTTTAGCTGCCATTTTGCTAAGGAACAAATCTGAACAGCACACACGGAAGGATCAAGTCATTCAGCTAGTTATGGAGCCTAGTGGTCCACCCAGCACCTGCATCCCACTGTGGCTGTGAAATTCCCTATTGGTACTCTCCCACATAGTAAAAATAACACCATGGAATTTGAAGAGGACTAAAAGTTTCTACGAATTTGGAATAAAGGATGGATGGCATGCTTTTCTTGGGGTTGGCTCAGATCTATGACATGTATAGTTCATAATATATCCAGCAGTATGTGAGAATGTTTTAGCAAGTGTGCCAGCTTTTATTAAAAATGTTCATCAATAGAAAGAAAAAACATACTTTACTGAAAGTTGAAAAGGCAGAGAGGATGATTCAGGAAACATGGGACTCATGACCACAATGTGATTTAGGAGAAAATATACAGTTAAAGGGTTCACAAAAAGGAAGGATTATAAGTCTTAACAAGAAATTGTTTTTTTTTTTTTTTTTTGAGACAGAGTCTGGCTCTGTTGCCCGGGCTAGAGTGCCATGGTGTCAGCCTAGCTCACAGCAACCTCAAACTCCTGGGCTCAAGCAGTCCTACTGCCTCAACCTTCCGAGTAGCTGGCACTACAGGCATGAACCACCATGCCCAGCTAATTTTTTCTATATATTTTTAGTTGTCCAGCTAATTTCTTTCTTTCTTTCTTTTCTTTTTTTTTTTTTTGCTAGAGACGGAGTCTCACTCTTACTCAGGCTGGTCTCAAACTCCTGAGCTCAAACGATCCACCCACCTCAGCCTCCCAGAGTGCTAGGATTACAGCTGTGAGCCACTGCACCCAGCCCTTAACAAGGAATTGTTGAACAGGTAAAACTCACTTATACTGAAAGGAGAGGCTTTTATAAATATAAATCATGAAAGAGGAAAAGCAAGCACCTATTAGGCAACAGATATCCACTATGTAACAATTATGGTAAATGTTGGGAATTCAGTGGTGAAAATCCCAAATGCCTAGATATTCTCATAGCACTTACAGAGTTTAAAGTTAAACTGACTCTTCCACATTGTAGTAATATGCAGTCTTTACAAAAAAAATTAAGTTTGCCCTACTAATCTGAGAACCCCAGGAAATAAAAGGAATGTCTTTCCAAATACTAGTAAGCCAATAAAAAAAACCTCAGACACAGGGCAAGGTGTTTCAGACTGGTTTTATAAATACTTTGAACCAGAATTGGAGAAATGTCCAATTTCTCAAAAATTTGAATTTCAAGTTCTCCTCGTCATGGGCAATGTGGAAGGCTATCCTTAACAGCCATAGTTTGCAATTCTAAATCCCTAAGTGATGTTCCTTCCCCTTAATACTTCTGACTTTTCAACTAGGGTGTAAGACACAAGCTCAAGGCATATGACTTTGCCATACTTTCACTGGCATGATGAAATGCCATGGAGAAAGGCATAAAGCTTCTTACCAGCCAGCTGTAGAAGAGGTACATCCTTGATTATATAAGAAATACTATGGAATTTCTCACTTGAAATCAGGTGATCCAAAAGGATGGATGCTTATTGGTATGCCTTACTGAAGAAGCCAGTACATGACTTTAAGGAGATTATTTTCACAATGAAGAGGGGTAAATTGTTAATACCGGTGAGGCAAGAGCACACTTAAAAGTGCTATGAAAGAATTGACAGAGTGAGAAGATTCTGAGATGAGTTGACAAAGAATGGTAAAGGGGATGACACTGAAGAATTAGATGCACTTTTTCAGGTTTTCATAAATTTAGGCAAAGTTCTAACATGAGAAACTACTAATTGACACCATAACCAGTTATGATCAATGAATAGAGCTTTAACTAATAAAATTTTCACTGATTTTGTATGAGGGAATAAAAGCAAAACACAGCTACCATTCAGAGTTCTTTACAGGGAATTTTCTTCTCAAGATACTGTTTCACAATTACCTCCCTTATCTCTTCTGCCACATGCCTCTTTCCCCAAGGCTAATGTTGAAATGACTTTTTCTGTGGTTCAGTATACTTCATGATCTCAACCGCACAGCCTATAATAATCTGGCATCACTGTCTTGAGTTTGAAGATTCAGACATGTTCAAGATAATGTTTCCATTAGTGATTCAACACATTGCAGTGTAACAGTTATTTCAGTAGAAGAATTATTTTAGTTACTTACAATTATGGAATAATTTACATCAAAGGCAGAAAAGGGTAACAATTTTTTTCACCTGTACTTTACTATATTTTAGAGGAAAAATTATATGCTGTGAGTTACCACAAACTTGGGAATTCACAAAGTTACCTCATGGATGTCAAAGTCCTATCTTAAAAGCAACAAGTTGACTCTCTAATTTACCACAGACATGCCAGATGCTCATTTTACAGGCAGATTTAACAAGCCTTACATTTAATGAGAATTTGTCAGTTATATTTGGCAAGGGAAGGCTATCTCTCAGACATTGAGAATACTAGTAGAGGAATCTTTTTGCTTCTTTCTTCCTAGATAAGACCGAAATAATTTGACAGTTAAAAATAATTTGAACAAAGAATGAAATCCTATCATTTGCAACAACATAGATAAACCTGGAGGATATCTTGTTAAGTGAAATAAGCCAGACAAAGAAAGACAAATACTACGATGATCTCACTAATCATATGTGGAATCTAAAAAAAAAAAAAGTTGGTATTATAGGAGCAGTGAGTAGAACAGTGGTTACCAGAGACTGCAAAGCGGGGAGAGGAGAGGGAGGGGAAAGTGAGGAGACAGTCAACAGGTATAAAGTTATAGTTATGTAGGAGGGTAGGGCATGGTGGCTCATGCCTGTAATCCCAGCACTTTGGGAGGCCAAGGAGGGAGGATTGCTTGAGGCCAGGAGTTGGAGACCAGCCTGGGCAACATAGCAAGACCCATCTCTAAAAAAAAAAAAAATTAGTCGGGCATGGTGGCACCTTGGGAGGCTGAGGAGGGAGGATTGCTTGAGCCCAGTAGTTCTAGGCTGCAGTGAGCTATGATCACGCCACTGCGTCAATTAAAAATTTTAAAAATTATAAAAAATAACAATTTGAACAGTTAAAAATGCTTCATGATAAATTCTTTGTTAAAAGGTTAACTGCACTTGCCGAAATGCATTCATTTTGTTTCTTTCAGAGTAAGATGAGACTACAGTACTTAGAAGACACAGAATAGTGTAAACAATCAGAAAGATGTTCTGTTAAACTATAGGCATGATTCACAAAGCTTATAACTAGTTGATAATTTATAATGCAAAGCATTTTACCTATTTCAAATGCTCATCCCACTTGTGCTAGCTAGCTCCAGGGAACTAATTTGTGTAAGCTTTGGGCTCATTCCATAGTCTATCTATAGTAAGAAACTTTGTCTGACATTTGCTTAATGGATGCAAAATCTTCTGATGGCTTAGGGAAATTCCTAACCTAACCTGATCAGAAAGCTGAAATATCATCAAGAGAAGTAGGCATGGGTCCAGGGGTCAGCAAACTTTTTCTGAATTGGGAGAAAAAAGTAAATATGTTATGCTTTATAGGCCACATTTAGTCTCTTTTATATTCTTCTGTTTTTTGTTTTATTTTTACAACCCTATAAAAATGTAGAAACCACTCTTGGCTGACAGGGAATAAAAAAACAGGCTGTAGGCCATAGTTCACCAACCTCTGGTTAGAGTAGTACTGTCCAATACAATAGTCATTACTGCTCTAACCAAATGTAGCTACTGAGCATTTGCTAGCATGACTGAGGAATTAAATTTTAAATTTTATTTAATTTTAATTAATTAAACTTTAAACAGACAAATGCAATTAGTGGCTACTGTTTTAAATAGTACAGGTCTAGAGGACCGCCAATAACCCAGAACAGCCCAGAAATCGCTGTATATACCTGTCACCCATGAATCTACTGAAGGCTTGGAAAAGAAGTAAATTGGGTATAAACAGTTATTAACAATGGCCTCCAATTATTAAATTAAGGATTGGGCATCAATTCAAATGACTAACAACAAGGACAGAAAAAACACTGTATAAGAAATCTGAAACAAAACTAGTTGGCATTTTCCTTAAATGAGTTAAAGCAAACTTAAAAAAAAAAAAAAACTAGTTCAGATTTCACAGTTTATTAGTATGACATCTCTTCAATAATATTTGGGCAAACCAGAACTTTGAAGTGTTGAGAGAATAGGTCTAAAGGGCTTTGAGTTTAAAAAGACATGCAATATTCCCATTTTTTACAGAAATAAAAATTTCTACCATGCAATTTGCATGTAGATTCTCCTATTAAAGACAAATGCAACTAAAATTAGGTTTCTGTTTGCCTGAGAAGACAACCGATTTCTCCCATCACCGACCTGAAATGCTCCTGGAAAATTGCTTTGCTTCACTCATCACACTGCCACTCCCAGCAAGGGCCTTAAAGTTCATGAGGCACAAACTTGCTTTGTTAGCCAAGCTGTTACACAAGAAACCTAAGTCCTCATTTCCACGTGCTGACAAATCATTTCCCAAGTCCATTAATGCATTCAAAACTTGATTCCTGGAACTTCTGAAGTAGAAAATTAGGGGAGAAAACATTCATTCAACTTTAGAGGAAGCCGCCAGTCAAGGCCTTAGAAAACACTCATCAAAGGCTGTTTGTTTTCCCCACCTATCTGGGACAGAATACTTCTCATTTAACTAAGCAAAGAATTAAAAACACACCGTGGGGTAATATATCACTACACATATGTCCAGCTGATGATGCATGAGAAGACTCACACTATACCTCTCAAAAGTTTCTCCTCCACCATTTCCTATTTGAAAGCAATCCTAGACTAAGAGCTAACATTCCTGAAGAAAAGAAAATCACTTCATGTGAAATCAGAGGTTGAACCATGGAACATAAATCAGTGAATAAAACCGTTGGTATGATAAATATTCATTCATAAAGTCCAACTCAAACTATCCACTAAGAGTCTTGAATTGGTACGTACATACAATGAAACTCCATGCAGCAATTAAGAAAACAATGAAGTAGATCTGTATGTACCGCTCTGGAAAGATATCCAAGATGGATATCTGCATGGAATTGTGGGGTGGAAAAACAAGTCACAAAACAGTATGTATATTATAATCTCATCTGTGTGTGGTAACATTATGTAAACTTGACATGTAGAGAAAATGTCTGGAAGTGTTCGTGGAGAAACTGTTGGTGGTGGTTACCTGTGGTAAATTCAGCAGATAAGGTTTTTACTTTTCACTTTATATCCTTTCAGGCTATTTTAAAATATTTTTTAAGTCAAGAGCTTATAATACTTGTATAAGATTAAGATATTCCTTTAAAAGCCCAGAGAGTCTCTGTAGTGGCTCTCCCAAAAGACTAAGATGTGGCCCTTCTTTACTATTGCAGTACTGGTAATTTAAATGAAAAAGTCAAAACTTCCTTTTGTATTTACATCACTATAACATTCCTAAGACAGCTTTTGTTAATGAATTTCTATAGTGGGCAGAAGAGAAAATATTCAAATAACAGTATTATGAAACTGAAAAAAAAATAAGGCACACTTCAAATAGAGCCTTGGTAGGACAAGGCAATCCACAAGTGCCAACCAGCTCCTGGGCTGTAAAGACCCCAGGAGAGCCATCACATTTCAATTACCATCACTAACATTACTTATTATTTGGCCTGCTTCAGTCCCTAAGGAAGGCAGCTTGCAATGATAATACCCAGCTTCTTCTTGTAAAACAATTCATTAGGCAAAGCAGAACAGCTGGGGCAGCCACGTGCGAGTTCTTAAAGCACCGCCCCACTGGGACCTCTGGCCCAGATTTCCCTTTTCGTGAGGGACAGCCACCACCCCTCTGACAGCTGTAGAGTCCTCCAGGGACACTTCAGGTTTAATCAGTACTTCCTGCACTGGAGAGGGTCATTTGATTTCTAACATAAACTAATGGCACTCCCGCTTTCAGCAGGTTACACCGGACATCAGATAAGAGGCTTTAGGGCATTTCTATCTTGTTCTAATGCTCGAGAGTTAATGAGGCAGCAAAAGATATTGTCATAGAGCCCGGTGTAGCTATATTATCCAATAAACGGACTCTTTCCAAGACAGGTTTAATATGGATCGAGGAGGTAAAGAAGGCTGGCTTAATATTGATCCTATTCAGAGGATGAGAATCCAGTCACCGTAAGCAGGGCAAAATCATGCACATTCTACAGTAGGCAAAATGCTACAAGGAAGGTAAGGAGTTGCCTTTAAATACTAAGAGTAAAATGCTGATTTTTACCATGTTAAGCAGCATAAACCTAATAGATTTATTTGGCGTTTTGGGCTTTTTTTTTATAAAAACCTTCTAAATTAATCTACCTGTTATCATGTACTTTGCTGAAAAGTGTTCCTAGGAATTAGATTTTTAAAAAGTTAGCAACAAAGCTATTGTAACAACAGCTTTATATTATACTAATTACATAATATATATAATTATATTATTATACATATTATATAATGTATTATAAAAGGGATTACAGCTTTTTTACTGGCTGTAAAGCACATTTTATTACGTTAAATGGTAAAGACTGCTTTTAACTTCTAAATATCACCAAAGCCTACCTCATACAGGGCTTTGGAAATCATTCATTCATTCATTCATTCATTCAACAATACTGATAGCCTATTATTAATATAATCAAAGCTATGTGAGACACAGTGAAGAAAAGAAACCCTTGGATTCACTAACTCACAAAGCCAAATAAAAGAAAATATTATTTAAACAATCTTTTTCTTGTATTTTAGAATATGTTTTGGTAAATACACAGAAATCAAAAACCCAAGTGTTTCTCTTCTCCATACTAGAAATATCTATGGCAGGTTCTACTCAGCAATTTAAAAGCTAACCATTTCTTGAGTGGCTTGCTCCCTAAAGAGTAAAAAGAGCTGAGATTTTCTAATATTTAACTCCTTGGAGAAATAACAACAACAAAAAACATCTGCAAAATCCCTTAAAAGGACATGTTGGGCATGCATTTACTCATTGATGAAGCACTACACATACTTAATATGGTAAAGAAGATGAGATAATTAACAAAGTCCAAGTCACAGACATTAAGTCCATATGTACACCTCTAAAACCGCTAATTCTGACCTTCCTCAACATAACCATCACCTCACTTCCTTCTGCAAACCCACTGCTCTTGCATAGGTCTCTTGTCCCCTACTATTGCAGAGAATATTGGCTGCCTATCCTAAGACCTACTCTCCCCTTCCTCCTTATTAATAGAACCTAAAATGTTACCCATCAAAACTACTATATCCCAGAATAAAAGATTACATTCTTTTGCAGCTAGGTCAAGCCAGGTGATCAATTTCTGTGGGACTTGCAGGAAGGCTGCTTAAAAAGAAGAGTCAGCTGTGTGGGACCTCTTTTTTGCCCATCTTTGTTCCCATCTTCTTCTGGCCTACAACTCAGGCATGAGGCTAGAGCTCCAACATCCAGGAAGTATCCTTTAGGATGGAAGCCGTGCACTAGTGGAAGTGGAGTGGAAAGATAGAAGGCTTAGTCCTTGATGACACTGGAACTGCCCTACCCACTAGGCCTATCTACCTCCAGCCTTCCTTTCTGTGGAAAAAAAAATTCTACTTTGTGTAAGCCACAATTATTTTGGATTTCCTGTTAAATGTAGTCATGTTGCGTCCTAACTAATAGACCACAATCTTTTATCCCATAACCCTGATAGTATCTAAAGTTATTCAGTTCAAAGACACTTTAACAACACCACAGCAAACAAAACTGAAGTTTTGTAATACATACACCCAGTTCCACCCTGAAGTGTATTCTTCTAGTCACAGGGGCTTGAAATTTTGAAGTCATTTTGACTCTTTCAGCTCTCAAGTCTGTTACAGTTTACTTACTTTCCCCCACCCTCAAATCTTTCTCAACTCTCCTGTCCTTTGCATTCACAAGGTCCTATCCAGTACAAGCGGTTACTGTGCTCTTGGACTGCAACAGCCTCCTAGCCAGTCTCTTGGACCCACTCCCACACCCTTCAATTCTCTCTAGGAGCACATATCAGACTTTATTTTATTTTATTTTATTTTTTTGAGACAGAGTCTCACTGTCTTGCACGGGCTAGAGTGCCATGGCAACAGCCTAGCTCACAGCAACCTCAAACTCCTGGGCTCAAGCAATCCTCCTGCCTCAGCCTCCCAGGTAGCTGGGACTACAGGCATGTGCCACCATGCCCGGCTGATTTTTTCTATTTTTAGTAGAGACAGGGTCTCGCTCTTGCTCAGGATGGTCTCGAACTCCTGAGCTCAAATGATCCGCCCGCCTCGGCCTCCCAGAGTGCTACGATTACAGGCGTGAGCCACCGTGCCGGCCAGATATCAGACTTTAGAAAATGATTCCTCAGCCTGTTCTTTCAGGCTCTCCACAATCTAGCTCCTCCTCTCTTTTCTAACCACACTTTTTTGTACTCTAACCAATCCATTCTCAAAAATTGCTTCCCAGTCTGAAGCGTATTCACTATTCACTTCTTCTCACTTGCAAATATTAGCCATCAAATCCTACTTTAAGTTTCACCTCTCCCAAGAGGTGTTCTCTGAATTCTTTACCTCGCTTTCCCCTCTTTTATCTGCATGTGCAGAACACAAGCTCAGGAAGGGAATATGGTGCGAGAAAGGCCAGATCAGGCAGAGATGTAAAGACAAGTTAAAGGTTTTTGACTTTATCCTAAGAACAATGGAAAGCTACTGATGGATTTTTAAGGAGAAGGGAAAGAGTTCATGTGTTATTTGTGTTGCAAAAATATCACTCTGTGGCATGGAGTAGTTATTGGAGAAAGATTAATTCTACAGGTAATTTGATTGGAAGAAGGGAGAATACCAGAAATAAAGAAGCATGATAAAACAGGCTTGTCCCTGTAGAGGGAGAACTTGAAGCTCAATATTCTGAGGAAAATGACAGTTATTTGAGTAAATATATGCTCACTGTAGAAAAAACTGGTAAATATTTATTAAAAGAGCTGCTGTGGGGCTGGGTGCAGTGGCTCACACCTGTAATCCTAGCACTCTGAGAGGCTGAGGCAGGAGGATCGCTTGAGGTCAGGAGTTCGAGACCAGCCTGAACAAGAATGGAATTTAGTGCTAAATGTTCTCCTATTAGAATGTAATAGCATTTACAATGCCTGAACCTTGACTGGATCTTGGTTTTAACAAAAAAGCTGTATAAGATTTTTAGGGACCACTGGGGAAGTTTGAATGTGGAAGGATATTAGGTATTTTTTAACTATTGTTAATTTTTCTTGGATGTGAAAATAGTATTATTCTTATATAGGAAACTGTTCCTTTTCTTAAGGGATGTATTCTGAAGTATTTAGAGGTAAAGTGCCATGATGTCTGAAATTTACTTCCAAGTAGCTGGTGAGGGAGAGAATATATATAATATACACATACACAGATACATGTGGGGGGGTGGTTCACTGGGTTTTTAAAATTTTTTCACAGTGAACTATTACGGGAAAAAACGACTTAATGCTACTTCTTCTTAAGTTAGTGATCAGGGGCTTCTTTCCCAACTTATTTGTGGCATTGATATTCATTTACTTGATAATTTGAAATAAAAAAAATTTTCGAAAGTGAATTTTATTCAGGAAGTGTAGAAAGTCTATCCCACAGAAAGAGTAGAGGCTAGTTCTCCCTGCGGAGGAGAACCAACCTGAAATAAATTTTTTTAATCTACAGCTCCAAATAAGTCTGGGATCTTAAAAAGTAACATTACATGAGGATTTTCACCCAAGAATTATCCCTTCTACAAGTTAACAGATCAATACTCCAGCCTTCCCTTTAGTTTCAAGCCTGGCTACTCTTGGATTCCATTCTCAGCCTGATTAAGGAGGCAGCTGCCTGTCCTCTTTCAATCTAAAGACATGTGACTGAATCATTCCCCAGCGTCTATGTTTATTAAACCGTTAACACAAAGTTATCAATCCCTGCTGTGGAGTCATTTCGAAAAATAGCAGGTACACAAATTAGTATTCAAATGATCTTTTAGTGTGTTGCTCTTTTATTTTTTAATGACATTTCCTCCAACACAATGAGATTGTTGGCTAATTAACCCTTTTTTACTGAACTTGACAGCTCACAGCAGCAGAAACAGAAACAGACAACCATAAACTATTTTCTGTCCAACCTGGAGAAAAATTGCTTCCCTGTGAAGCTAGATAGAATACTACACTTTCCCCAACTATCAAACTATTTTCTGGGAGGAGATATTCTTAGTAATAACAAGCTTTTCAACCTCAGCAATCAGAAAGTTTATTTCCATCATCAGACCCAACTAGATAACTCACTCTTATTTTTAACTTATTGAGGTGGGCATACAGGTGAAGCTCCTTAACTTTGTCCAAACTTTCTGTGACTACAATCAGATTGTATAAAATTGATAACAGACAAAAAATAAAGGTCTGTATCAAAATGGATGTCAAGTACTTCCAATATGGGCATTCACTAAAGAACATAATTTCTTAAGTTCATAAAACAAAACAAGGAGTTACAGCACCAAGAGGATAACTTGAGGTTTTGTTTGGTTGTTTTTTTTACATTACTGTGTATTTGTTACATCAGACATAGCAAGTCATATACTAGTTGTCTCAAACCAGAAGTAGGTAATGATGTAATTTCACAAGTTTACTCCATGAGGAACACCATTGGCATGATAGGAAAAAAGAAGAGGAGTACACAAGTATCTAAATAGTTTAGATATCTAAATAGTTTTGGTATTGTTGAGTATACTAAAGGCCACTGAACCATAAACTTTAAAAAGATGAACTTTATGGTATGTGAATTATATCTCAATAAAGCTGTTATTTTAAATAATCTTTGTAAAAAAGGAATTAAAAAAAATAGGTCCTTGTTCTAAAGAAGGGCAAGAACTGACAAAGGGGCCTGAATAGATTATTCCTATCACCCGAAGAAAGTATTAATAGTTTACCCCTTGCTGAGTAAGAAGAAAGTCTACTATGGCAATAGGAGAGATAAAGAATAAAAACCATAGATAATTTCAAATCTCATTTTAGCCATAATTTTCTCTAGCCATACTTTTCACCACAACCTCTGGAAAGATGACAAAAAATTCTGTATCACTTCATTTCCTTTAATCTTACCGCTCCCTTCTACTGGTAGAAAGATGGCTATGATCAGTTGTGGTCAAAAAGGAATGCAAGCAGAAGAAAGAAGAGAAGCTAAAGGCATGGAGAAATCAACTAGATAACTCCCCACATTATTTGGAATTGTGGGCTGACTAAAGGTTGAGATTTATGATGCATTTATCCTCTCACTGTTAAACTGTACTGCCATCTACTACTCTTTTAAACTAGCTCGCAGAAGTATTCAGGGTATGCAAGGACAGTTTTGATTCTTGAGGGATTTGTTTGACTATCAAATTTACTAGAAGAAAAGTATTTGTGTTTGCTTTTCCACCTATTTAAAAGGGCTTAACTTCAGTTTCTTTCAAAATGAGAGAAACCCTAAAAGGGTTTTTAAAGACAGGAATATTAAGAATTTCTGCCTTAAGACTGCCTTGCTCATGGTAAATGGTTGTGCATACACCACTTAAACAGTTGGGAAAGAGCCAATAATAGTTGAGAATTAAGACAAGGCAGATACAGTTTTCACCTTGACTCTAACTGGCTCCACTCCAGAGGAGGAATGAATATTCTGAAAGAGAAACCCCTGTGCTTTAATTCTAAGCAAAGGAAAACAGAGGTTGGGGGGAGACCCAAGTTCAATTATCAACAGTGATAGGAAAGGGAAGTCATCTTAAAAGACCTGTATAAAATGAAGTTAGAAAGGACTTTTCACATTCACTGTATTAATACAAGTTGCATTTTTATTTAGGAAATGAACATTGTCCATGTTGTATTTTCAATACACAGTTATCCTAGAAGATCGCTTAACCTCAAACAAACAAACAAACAAACAAGAGGGGCCAAGGTCCAGTATCAATTCCTGTCCCACCATTCCTACCTAATCTCCTGGCAAGTTAATGCAAATCAAAGCAAGCACTTCAGTGCTGCTGGTAGTGAAGCCTGTTCCTTTCCCAAGAGAGGCCTGTAAAACAGGACAGTCACTGACAGCAGTACAATTACTGACACAGATACAGACTTTATGGACATGTTTATCTCTGCTGTAAATCCACACTCTCTCTCCACTCCGATTCACGAGTCATAAAGAAATTGCAGATAATGAAAAAGTTGGGGAAATTTACAGCATGTCGGAAACCTCAGACAGCCAGAAGAAATTAAAGAGCTGACTAGGGATAAATCACACAGGTACAATTAAAACTTCCCATATACCTCCTTCATTTCCAAACTGAGGCACAATCCAATGGAGCTGATGAAAAGTTGAGGTCATGACTCCTCAGGCTATAATCATTTCTTAACTAACTGCATGTTAAAAATTAGCCAATTCACAGGTCATGTGTAAATGCTGATTTCTTGCTGCTATCTTGATTTCCTCCACTCTCCACTAGAAGCATCCACAGAGCAATTCTGTCCGTAAACAGGCCAAATTGCAACAAGCAATAAACGGAAAGGTGATGTCCCCTCTCCCACTGCCATCTCTGTAGGTGCAAGACATCTTTTACCATTGCCACTGTGGACTGAGCATTAAAATGAGAAAGTGGAGCCACAATGGGTGAATGAAATTGGAGGTTTCTTGCTCCCCAATAAATAACCACTCTGAAGGTTTCATTTGATCTCTTTTCAACATTCCAAAGGAGATTTTAAAGGACTGTTATATCTGATACTAGAATAAGATTACTTCTGGAGATACCTGTTTTTCACTAGTGGACTGAGTTAATGGCTCATACTGTTATGTAACCATCTCTGCATGCGCTGATGTGTTAATTTATGTGCAACTCTTGTTACAATAAAGTAGATCAGAAAAATACCAAAGATAAGAATTATTGTCTATTTCTTAAATAATAAGGCTTAGCAGATCCTCACTACTGAAGACTAGAATAAAGTGAGTTAATTTTTGGTACCTCTATTCTATAAGGTTTTTCATAAAATCCTATGTGAAGGAAAAAAGGAAGATTCTATCACATCCTGCTGTCTTCTATCTTCCCCAACTTGTTTAGATGCAACTAGCAGGTTTTAAAAACATCAACCCAATCACTTACAAGATCTCTCTGCAAAGCAGAAATACAGAACACAGATTTCACTAACTTCTACATAAATAGACTAAACCAAGACTGTCAATAAAGTTATACAGAAGTAAGTCAATACTAATCTTTGTGCATGTCTACAGGATTAAGCCTCACCAGATTAGCTCTAACATGATTTTGAAATTTTGAGCCCTGTCAAAAAATGAAGGCTTTTTTAGAGACA
>RJWJ010002659.1:0-96942 GCA_004363605.1 Indri indri | reverse complement strand
TCACATGTTTGAAGTGGCTGGGACTTTGTGTTTCTGAGAGAAGAGATGGGAACATAGGGGCTACTAGGTTGATTTCAGAGTTTTTTATGTCATAGTGAAACATATGGGTTTTAATTGTAGACTGCCTCAAATGCAATACAGTTCTGAAGACGTAGAAAAACATAGATTTGATTTTCAGTATACAAATAATTCTGGCTTTCTTATGAAAAATGAGCTATGTTCAGACAAGCTGGCATCTGAGGAGACTGAGAAGCGTAAGTGCTAGAGTCTATGAGATGTTGGGCAAGTTGCCTAAACTGTTTAAATTACAGTCTGCATAACTGTAAAATGAGCAGGCTAATAACATTTACTTAGAAGAGTACAATGTAATGATTATCAACTATTATAATAACCATCACATCATCATATTCATCAGTTATCATAATCAGTAATATTAGTTACCAAATTAATGTAGGGGTAATGGAGCTGGAGAAGCAAAGATGTACTACGGAGCTATTTAGGAGCCATCATTTATTGGATTTGTTTATAATGGATGTGCAAGTCCAACAATAGGGAGTTCCAAAGATGAGGTCTGTAGATATATTTACCAAAGCAAAGAAGAACCAGTTTGCTATTGCCTTGTGGAATGTATTGCTTAAATAATGACTTCAAAGTTGAAATTACTCCTTGATTCATGGGCTGCAGAATGTACTTTGTGTTAGCGTATATGAAAACAATGTCATTCTCCTTGTGTATCTCCATAAGAGCTCTTGCATGAACAGGTGCATTGTCAGTAAGTAGTAATATTTCTAAAGAAATCTCTTTTTCTGAACAGTAGGTCTCAATAGAGCATTTAAATTTTAGTATATCACACTGTAAACATATGTGATATTATCTAGGCTTTGTTCTTCCATTTACAGAGCACAGGCAGAGTGGATTTAACATAATTCTTAAAGGTCCTGGGAATTTCAGAGTGCTACATGACCATTGGCTTCAATTTAATTCACCATCTGCATTAGTTCCTAACAAGAGAAGATCCTATCCTTTGAAATTGAAACCCAGGCATCGATTTCTCCTTTCTAGCTATGAAAGTCCTATGATGCCATCTTCTTCTAGTATAAGGCTTTTTAATCTAAATTGAAAATGTATGTTTAATTTAGCATCCTTCATCAATTATCTCTGCTAGATCTGGATAACTTGCTGCAGCCTCTCCTTTAGCACTTGTTGCTTCACCTTACACTTTCGTGTTGTGGAGATGGCTTCTTTACTGAAATTCCATGGACCAACCTCTGCTAGCTTTAAACTTTTCTTCTGCAGCTTCTGAACCTCTCTCAGACTTCAAAGAATTGAAGATTGTTTGGTCCTTGATCTGGATTAGGCTTTGGCTTAAGGGAATGTTGTGGCTGGGTTTGATCTTCTATCCATATCACTAAAACTTTCTCCATATCAGCAGAAGGTTGTTTCATTTTCTTATCATTTGTGTGTTCACTGGAGTAGCACTTATAATTTCCTTCAAGAACTTTTCTTTCACATTCATAATTTTGCTAACTGTTTGGTGCAAGAAGCCTCTCTTTTAGCCTATCTCTGCTTTTGGCATGCCTTCATCACTAAGCTTAATCATTTCCAGGTATTGATTTTAAGTGAGAGACATGTGACTCTTCCCTTCAGCTGAACACTTAGAGGAAATTGTAGAGTTATTAATTGGCCTAATTTCAATATTGTTGTTTCCCAG
The DNA here is from genome assembly GCA_004363605.1 of Indri indri. NCBI lineage: Eukaryota > Metazoa > Chordata > Mammalia > Primates > Indriidae > Indri > Indri indri. Next base: position 95,231 of record RJWJ010002659.1, on the reverse strand, counting down.
TGAATGAGGAAGTCCAAGGAGAGGTAAACAGACTGGGAAACAGCAGGTTGATGGAGCAGTCAGAACACACAACATTTATCAGTTAAGTTCATTGTCTTATGTGGGCAAGGTTTGTGGTGCCCCCAAACAACTACAACAGTAACATTAATGATAATTTACCACAGATACCATAACAGACATAATAAGAATGACAAAGTTTGAAATATTTCAAGACTTATCAAAATGTGATACAGAGACACAAAGTGAGCACCTGCTGTTGGAAAAAAAAAAAAAGGTGACAATAGACATGCTTAATACAGTGTTGCCACAAACATTTAATTTGTTAAAAATGCAGTATCTGTGAAGTACAATAAAGCTAATTGCCAAAAACACAAGTTGTGCCTACATTTTAAAATGTCAAGGCCAAAGGGCACAGTATTGTCTCATAAGCAATGGGAGCAAAGGGATTGACTAATACAATACACAGCCACAGAGGAATAAAGAAGAGTTGTGATTTTGGTATGTTTTTTGATAAATATGTTAAATACTTTCATTGGAGTAGGAGATACAGAAGCTCAGTTACACTGGATTAAGAAATAAATTGAGGTAATGAAGTAGAAATAATAAGTATCCTTGAAGAAGATCACTTCATATGGCTTCTGTTTTCTCTGCAAAGTAGGATATAAGGTCCTCTGCTAATTCTCTGTGACATAAAAAAAAAAAAATACATTAACCAAGGTAGTTTAGATAATGGAAAGTGTTTCTAGGAAAAATATTAGCAACTGGCAGTGGATATTTAATGATTTTTCCCCCCATAAATAGACTGCAAAGAGAGTTCTTGGGTTAATGATTCTGAAAGTATAGCCAATTCATCAACATGTCATTATAAATAGATATAAATGAATTTATGGGTGCTGTCCTCATTCTTTATATATAATACCTTTACTTTAAGCTACCCAGATAGTGAATATGATTTCATAATTTTCACAGAATATCTGGAATTTAGTAGGTGGCTGTTGCCATTTTTCAAAAGTCTAACTGAATGAGAAAAATAATTTATGCTTTCTATTTGAGGGCTCCTTGTGTTGCGTTTTCTTAGTGTTATTCAAAATATTTATCGTTCAATAATAATCAATTATCTTTGTTAGTATAGCAGGATTAAATTTTTAGTAGATAGCACAATTCGAATATGGAAAAATTATAAAAAGCTCCTCTTTAAATTCTAACATTGATCTGAGTTAACAGGTAAAAGGGGTCATAACATTGTGAATTGACAGACTCTTTTGTTTGGCAACTTATTTTTTAATGAACTAGTTGTTCTTAGCTACGTGCTCAGTTTTTCAGACTTCTCCCTCCACCCTGATCAATCGGACACGCCTCAAGCATGTTTGAAGATTGTCTAATGACCTTGTGGAAATGGATGAGTCTTATTTTGGATATACTTGTGCAGGTTCTTCTACTATCCTTAAGGTCTACTGGTAGGTAAATGGTCTATTCTGGGCCTGAATTCAGGAGTATGGTAGGTCCAGTGGAGCCACTGTGTCTATTGTGATGGCTGAGCCTGTGGATCTCAGTATTTTCTTCTCTTCCTAAAATTCTTGAATTATTTGGTTTCTTTGTTTCATTCTCTGATTTCATTGGTCCTCCATCGGTACCATCACTGTCACTGGTATAAGTTTCTAGACCTCTCTCTGCCATGCCTTGACCACGGTACTTGGGAGAATATCCTCAGACGACTTCATGTACTGGACTGAAGTTGGAAACAAAAGCAAAATGTATTAAACAAACAAATAGCAAGCAGGCTACCCCGTAGACAGAGCAGCCCCTGGATATTGCTGGCAAACTCTATTTGTGGCTATTAGTTTCTCCTGATAATATGCTAAATAAGGGGTGGATTATTCATGGATTTTCTGGGAAAAGGGCGGAGAGTTCCAGGAATGGGGGTTCCTACTCTTCTCATACCATGTAAAGTACCTTCTGGGGGTTGCCATGGTGATCGTAAATTGTCATGGTGCTGGTGGAAGGTTTTTTATTTAGTTTTTAGCGTGCTAATGCATTATAAGCAGGGTTTAATGAGAGAAAATGGCAAGCAAGGTTCATTTTCATAACCATCTTGGTTCTAACTGGTCTTAGCTGGGTTCTTCACTGCATCCTGTTTTTCTCAGAGACCTGGGTCTTGTGACTCTGTAATGAGCAAGGCCTGTCAGTTTTCTATCTCACAATTATTCCTCTGCCACACTGAATGATGCACAGAACTAAATTCAGACTTTCCTTTGGAGCATTGCATCCTCCCTGGGCTCTGATAATGCCTAGCATCCCAGTGCTAGACAGTACCAGGCCAGGGAGATTTTTAAAAAGCAAATGAAGGTTACAACCTTACAAAAATTTCCATCTTAAAAAGGAGAAGAATCCCATCACTGTAAACAATATAAAGAAAAAGGCAGAAATGGATCTGTCCCTCACGATGAGTGCAGATGCAGTGCGATGGAATCTCTGAGGAAAGAGATTAATAGCAATGTCACGAGGCAGTTAGCATTTGAACTAGACCTGAATTTCTGAAGTAGGTATTGGCCAGGCATAGAATTTGGTAAGCAGCTAAGGGACTTGTGCTATTCCTGGAAAAGGAAACAATTTCAGGAAAGGCATAGAATGAGGTAAAAAAAAAAGACTGGGAATATATGAAAAAACATGAGTTTTTTCTACTGAAGAGTATTAATTGTAAAGGGAATAAATGGAATAAAATATGGTACAGGTGGAAGAAAAACTGATTATGAAAATTCTTTAATGCAAGACTTAAGAGTTTGGTCATTTATCCATATGCAGTCAGTTACAGGTGAAGGTTATTGAGTGGGGCTGGATCCTGATCAGAATTTTATTTCAAGTGGTCCTATTTGGAATGTATGAAATATTTAGAAGTATGGAAATGATAGAAGGCCATTCACTTCCATCATCCTACCTTTACTTGGTTTAGTTTTCAAGACCTAATTAGTAAGCTTGTATTTTTAGAGCATTAATCTGTCTCACACAAGGCTACTCGTAAGAAATATGGTGAAGTACTTGGAACTTTGTTTTGACTATTTATTGCTTTCTGCTTGACAAACATTCTCACTGCTCAATCTTGGCCACTGCTTTGAAGCTTCAAGGTTACTCTTCTCTTATTCTCATCTAAAAAAAAATGTCTTGTTCCATTCTTTATCCCAATATGTTCAAAATTACTAATTTCATAAATGACATTCAATTTAATCATTACCTTTGTCATCCTTCTACTGGTGCTTTTAATGATAATGCTTGTCATGTCAACAGAAGGGAAAGATCTGGGGAGAGATGTCTCAGTCTGTTCAGGCTACTATAGCAGGATACCATAGACTGGGTGGCTTGTACCCATTGATCAATTTTTTTTTCACAATTCTAGAGGTTGGTATTTAGAAGCCAGGGTACCAGAATGGCCAGGTTCTGGAAAGGTCCTCCTCCTGGTTCCCAGAGGGCCATCCTCTCATTGTATAGGAGAGAGAGGAAGTAAGCTTTCTTCTGTGTCTTCTCAGAAGGACACACATTAATATCATGGTGTCAGCTCTATCTTCATTACCTAATCACATCCCAAAGGTGCCATCTCCAAATGCCATCACACTGGTGATTAGAGATTCAACATATGAATATTAGAAAATGCAAACATTTCGTTCATAGCATGTCATATTTTTTCACAGAGAATACGTAGCCACATAATCTGCCTACATGTTTTACTATCATTGATTCAGGGAACTTAATTCCAGAGTTTAATTCCCATTGACTAATATAATATATATGTCATATATTAATAATTTATATCCATACTTTATTAGATTTGATTTTCTAAATTATAGAATAATTTCCATGAGACACACACTATATTGATTTAAAGGTTTATTGTCCACAATAACTGCACTTTAGTGAAAAATATCTTTGGATATAAAGAGATTTATAAGACACAGTCTCCACCTATTCTAAAGATAATAAAAAACAACAATACTAGGCATTATGATTGCACATCTCATTTTAATAGATTACAAAGAAAAATAATAGAATATGGATCATTAAAGACTGGTAGAATACTTTATTTTCAAATATTATTTTTAGCATTGAATTGCTTTATGTTTTGTTTACTTTTAGAATTAGAGGGACAGACTATCATTAAAGTTTTATTAAGTTAAACAACACTCTGTTAGTTTCTGCTAATTGCTGTCTTGACTCCTGCTTTCTTCCTTTCTTTCTGTATTCCTGTTCCACACTAACTAAATCACTTGAACTATCTGAGAATGAAATCAACAAGGAGGTGATTTTAGCAGAAACTTCATTAGGCACAAGTAGAGCTATTAAATTTTTCCATATCGAAAACTTGTTTTCACCAGTTTTTAATAGCATTGCTTAATTAATTTAATTAATGTTATTTATCAAGCTAATCTTTGTAATATAAGAGCACAATGCTTAAAATTATGACAAAAATTAGAATATTGTATCACAGCTATATTTTTAGAGTTGCTATGTATATGAAATATATGCAAAATTTCTAGTCTATAGAAAAATACATATGCAGAAACAAACTATATATATGCACATTAAGGATATAAGATATAAAATATTAGATAATAGAAAACAGTGATAAAAATAGAATCTACGTATCTGCTGGGGTAAATTTGTCAATATAGCACTTAGGCTTTCCATAAAAATAGGAAAAAAAGGAGAGCAAAAGAATAAAATAAATTATAAAACGTCAGGAAGTTCATATTTTTTGTCACATATTTGTTAGTTGATGTTTTTTGTTTTTGCTTTTGTTTTTTGTGGAGAAAGGATCTCACCCTGTCACTCATGCTGGACTGCCTCAGACTAAAGGCAAAATTTATCTAACATAGTTCACTGCAGCCTCAAACCGCTGGTCTCAAGTGATCCTCCTGCCTCAGCCTCCCACGTAGCTGGGAACTACAGGTCTGTGCTCCACCATTCTTGCATAATTTTTCTTATTTTTCTAGAGACAGGAGTCTCACTATGTTTTCCAGGCTGATCTAGAACTCCTGATCTCAAGCCATTCTTCTCCCTCAGCCTCCCAAGTTGCTGGGATTACAGGCGTGAGCCACCATGCCCAGTGATCTTGCTTTATTAAGTGATGTATTTTTGAGAATCAGGGAGAGTGGATTGATCACCTATTTGTCTTCCCCCACATAATAATATTAGGTAATCAATTTCAAATATTAAAGACATTACTTATATAAAATAAAACATATATAATATTGCACATATATATGATTTTTGAAAAATAAATAAATAAATAAATGGCCCTATAGTCACGACTCAGTTTAAGATGGGAAAGAAAAAAAACATGATCAAGGCTCATAACTTTCTTTGTAGGCAACATTCTCTGTCTCTTCAATGTGGATAACCACTATTCTTACTTCTGTCTTCAACATCCATTGTTTTTCATTTGAATGATACACACATACACACACACATAATATGTGTTATAGTTTGACAATGTATTTTTTAGTTTGAGTTTTGAATTCTACATAAATAGTATCCTATGATGAACAATCTCATGACTTAGTTCTTTTGCATTTAATTTATGTTTCTGAATTCATCCACGTCGATTTCTATAGCAATAGTTTATTCATTTCAATGTTATAGACATTTACTGTATGAATGTACCATAATATATTTATCTAGTCTTTTGTTAATAAATATCTGACTTGTTTCTAGATGCTCACTTTCATGAATGCTGTTACTGTAAGTGTTTTGATATATTTCTTTTGGTGTCCATGTGAAAGAATTTTTATGGGATATATGTAAATGAATGAAATTGTTGAGCCACAGGGTATTACAGATATTTCCAAATTATTCTCTGTCTGAACAAATTTACAACTGTCTGTACCAATTTATAATATAATTTACAATCCAGCATTCTGTGCATCTTCACCTGGCTTTTATATTCAGTTAAATTTTAATCACACGGGGAGCATCGTGGGGGGGAAGGGCATGCCTCAAACCCTTGCTTGGATGAGGCAAAGACATAAAATGTAACCATCATGTTTGTACCCTCATAATACCCTGAAATAAAAAAAAAATAATAATAAAAAATAAAATATTTCTTATTTTGGTTTGGTTTTGTGTATCCTTAATTATTAATGGTGTCGAACTTCTTTCCATGGGTTTATTCACAATTCTGTTGCATTTCTTTGAAGTGTTTGTATGGGTTTTTGGCTATTTTTTTTTTCTGTAGGACATTTTTTTCCTGTTGATTTTTTTACACATGATGGGGAGATCTGATGGCTGCTACCAAAATATATTTCTATTTTTTTTTCTTCTGGGACATGCCAGTTTACATTTCTAAATCACATTTACAATAAAGTATATCATGCAACTGAGTCCTAGTCACTGGGATGAGAGTGGAAATGATGTGTGTCACTTTGAGGATAGGTCCATCAAAATTTCTCAATGTATTCTCACTTAAGCACTTTCCCTTTCTGAAGATTGGGATGAGGACAGAAGCACAAACTTGGAAAAGAGAGTTGACACTTCTTTCCTAAATGATTGTGTGAAACTGTCTTTTCCCACTTTCTCTCACCCTCCTCAGCACATGCACAAACACACACATATACAAATACACACACAAACTGACCACCACTGGCCAGCACCATTCTGCTTGCACTGTAATAGATGAGAAATACAACTTTCAATGTATTAAATACTTGAATGCTAATTCTTATTTGTTACCATTACCTACCTAACCCTTATTCTCCTGATTCAAGGTGTAGAATATAATCATTTTTTCATTATTTTCATTTCATATATGCACTTCCAAGTGTTTTCTGTGGATTAAAAAAACTTTAACTTTAATTGAATTTGTCATGCTTCTCCTTTAAGGCATAGTGTGCTTTTACGTTTGCTAAAACAGCATTCTTATCATGTATTTCCTTTCAAAGCATTAATGTTCTTTTTTGTTACTGGAACCTTTTAAATATGATATAAAGATGAGAAACAATTTTTCAAACAGATAAATTGTCAGAACACAATTTTCAGCTAGGTGACCTGTTCCTTCTTGATATTGTAAAATATCAGCAATATGTTACTATATATTACCATATAATATATCAAGTTTTTTTTATATGTGTAGGTCATTTTCTAGGTCTCTCTATTGCACTGATATCACACTGTCTTAACATTTTTGCTTCATAGTGTTTATATATCCAGTAGGACAATTTTCTTACACATTTTTTTCTTCAGATGTACCTTGTTTATTTTAGTCCTTGTTTCCATGTAAATTTTAAAATTAGTTAAATTCCATAAAAATCTCCTTTGAATGTAATTTATAACTTTGTTAACTCTGAAGTAAAGTTGAATAGAATAAACATTTACCATTTAGATTCTTTATATTTCATACTTATCTAATTACTTAGGTACTTTATAACAAATTTTACTAAGAACATATATTATATTATTTTATAGATATTTCATACATCTTCCGTTAGCTATATTTCTGATTACTTCATATTGTTTGATGCTATACATTTTGGTAACTTTTTAAAACTCTTTCATTGAAGTCGATATACATAAAGAAAAGTGTACATGTTACAATTATAAATTCAAATGTAGTTTTAGAAAATGAAAACCACATTTAGTCAGCAGGTCTAAACAATCTAGAACTTAATGCATTACATTTTTGTAACTGAATTTTACTAGGTCATTAATCATGCTGTTTAGTTCACTGGACATGCTTTCTGTTGAATATTACAGCAATATTAGTATGCTATAAAAGTTTCTGTTCTTATCTATTCTCAGATTGCTAGAAGAAGTCTAACACATCAGCACTGATTTTGAGACAAATTATGCATTATTCTGGTACATAACTTTGGCAGACATTATTTATGCATTTTCTTGGATGAATACTAGACATGGAATTGCTATATTGCAGGATATTAATGAATTCAGCTTCAAGAGATCATACCATACAGCTTTCTAAAGTAGCTGTACTTTTTTTAACTTAAGTAAAAGAGGGAAAAGAAATAAAAGGCTTGAATATGGAAAGATGGAATAAAAAATATTTTTTACAAATGAAATGGTAGAATCCATGTAGAATTTGTAGAAAATCCAAAATTATATCCTCACACATTAAAATAAGTAAGAACATTTAGCAATTATTAAATACATGACATGAAAGATAATTATATAATTTAAATAAATATCAAAGACAAGACAAACATGATATCATTACTTAAAATGTTTGTAAAAGTACTCAATATCTGTCAAAATATTACTTGAGACTTTACTTCTAGGAATATGATGAATGAGATATTCTTAAAAATCCTCTTGCTTTGTGTTAGTCTGTGTTGCAATAAGGGAATACCAGCGACCAGGCAATTTATAAAGAAAAGAGTTTTATTTGGCTCATTACTCTGCAGATTGTACAAGAATCATGGTTCCAACATCTTCTTCTGATGAAAGCCTCAGGCTGCTTCCACTCATGGCAGAAAGTGAAAAGGAGCCAGTGTATAGAGATCACACGGCCAGAGAGGAAGCCACAGAGAGAGATGGGGGAGGGGCCGGGGGGGGTGTCAGGATCTTTTTAACAACAGGCTGTCATGGGATCTGATAGAGTGAGAACTCACTCATCCCTATACCAGGGAGGGGATTGATCTATTCATGAACAACTTGCTCCCATGACCCAAATACCTCCCTTATGCGCCCCCTCCAACATTGGGGATAAAATTTCAACTTGAGGTTTGGAAGGATGAACATCCAATTATTTCACTTTATCACCTAGATGGTTTATAAATCACAGTAAATATAATTTTATATGGACAGCTGGAATTTCAAGAAAGGAAGTAAATCTCCCAGAGCATTCCCTAGCCCCAAACAAAGCAGGGGAACAAGACAGTGAAGTCACAGCAGAATGGTAAGCAAAGATGGACTCCAGAGAAGCCTCACATGTTGGGACAACATGGAAAAGAAAACCTTATCTTTAGGATCCAGACAAAAGTTCGGTTTGATATTTTCAACTGCCTTTTTAAGCTATATTTTAATGGTTTCTTGCTAGTGCTAATTTTCTTTCATTTTTAAAATTTTGGGGAATGTTTTAATTATTTCTTTTGTATTCTCTACTTCGTAATTTCAAGATACAAAATCTATGAGGGATAAAGATTTTCTTTTTTATTTCTTCAGGATCTTGATAATGTGACTTGTATATTATTCTGTTGGTAGCTAATAATGGGCTGATTATTGTATGTGGATATCCTCAACAACCTGAGTAGAATGTACTTTCTCTGGAGAAATTTTGTATTTGCTTCTGCTCGGTGTCAGAGAAACTATTATTAAGCTTTAAATAATTTCCCAACTCATGATTTCCCTGATTGTCCAAATAATAGAAATTCAAACCTCAAGACAACTTAAAGTCAGGCTTATTTGTTATTGGTATTATTAATAGCTTGTTATTATTAATCATTCTTATAGTAGGTCATGGCAAAGGCCAGACACTGTTTTGTTATAAACTCCTTTCCCTGCCTGGCAGGTTATTTTTTGTTCTAGTTTACCTTTTTACCTATGGAGAATACAGGTTTTTTGTGCATGCAGGTTTTGTTGTCACCCCACCTCAAAGCCAAGCCATTTCTCCTATGAGCCCAAAGTACTGCAGTGTTCAGAATTCCATGTTTGTTTACTATTATACTCCAGCATCAGTTTATTATTACTCTGCTTTCATTGCCCTGGAGGAGCATTTGAAGTTTCCCTCACACTCTTACAAGATCTTCTGTGCATACAAAATTATGTTTATTGATATTTATCATGTGTATGATACAGCAAGAGAACTTTTCAAACTATCTCAACTACTATACTCCTGGAAGTAGAAGTCTCAAGTATAATAGTATTTTCACAGATTTTAAGCAATTATTACTTCAAGACTGATGGTTAGAGTCGATGCCTAGAGAGCTATTATTTTACATTGCTAGCTGAATAAAAACCATACGGCTTACTGATCCACCTAAGAACAGACTTAACGTCATTTTCATTAATGACACATCTAAATAGCAAATCTACCTGAGCAGACATTTATCCACTTAGGTCTGAATTGAACTAAAGCACTGTACACTGTATGAGTCAGAATAACCCTGAGATAATTATTTTACATGAAATTCAGATCATGTAAAAGGTGGAAGAAAAGCACCGTAATTTTATTTTTATACTTTTACTTTCATCCTTATACTAATTATGGCAAGGGGATTCTCAAATGCAGTCTTTGTTCAAAATAGTCTTAATAAGGTACTCAATTAAAAAAAAAATTGGTTTAGGTGATTCTGTTAGCTTGTAATCCCCAAGGATAAAATAATCTCAAAAGAACTACAAAGGATATGCTAATTGTTGCTAACTATATGAAAAGATGATCAATAACAGTAGTCTTCCTGGAAGCGCAAATTAAGACCACAATGATGTACCGTTTCATATCCACTGAAATGATTGTGTTGGAAAATGGTTTGGTAGTTTTTTAAAAGTTAAACAAAAATTTACCATATAACATATCAATTACTTTCCTAGGTATATACCCAAGAAATTGAAAATATACATTCACATGAAGATGGCACACTAATGTTCTTACTAGGATTATTCAAAATAGCTTTGAATAAACTTAAAAAACATTATGTAAATGAAAGTAATCAGGCACAGTGATAACTTATTATGGTGTACCATTTATAACAAATGCCAAAGAAACTCAAATCTTTAAAGATAGAAGTTAAATTAGTGGTTGCCTGGTTAAGAATTGAGGCAAATGGGGCTGAGATTAACAATAAATAGGCATGAGGGATTTTATTGGGATGATAGAAATGTTTGAAAACTGATTTATAATAAAACTTGTGCAGGTTGGTAAATTTACCCAAAAAAATGAACTATACACTTGAAATGAATGAATTATATATTACCTTTGCAAAAATAATTAGATATATTTTTATCATTTAAAAATTATTTTATAATTGCTACATATCTATCTAAAATAATAACTTCACTTCTACAACAATTAATTTTAGATCCTTTCTTTACAGTGATTATTTAGCAACATCATTTACCTGTTTTGATGCCAAATACACGATCTATTCTTTTGTCTTTTTAAGTGTGGGCATAATTGTTTGTATGCCACTGATTCAACTATGATGTCAGATATTTAAAAAAATAAGTGGAAGAGAACGTGTGCCTACAGAAAATCCCATTTTGACCCAAAAAGTCTTTTGAAGCTTCAATAAGAAGATTATTCTCACCAGATTTGTTTTGCATATGAGTACTAAGGCACGTTATCGAATTACAATGGATTATTAGGTCTTTTTAATCATCTGATAAACTTAAATCAAGAAAAATTGAAAATGCTTTAATTATATCCCTTTGATTTTTTTAGAATATGATTTAAAACTCTGTTTTTTCATGGTAAAAAGCATTAGTTGAATAACCTAGATTTGCACTTTATCAAACAAATATGTGTTATAAAATCTGGATGAAATGCTTCTCAAATGAATGCCTTAAAAGTTTGGGATGGTAGTTATTTTATTAATAGTAAAAACTGATGAATACTATATTTGTAAATGAGGAGAGATAAATAATCTAGACACAATCATTCATTTCTATCATGTAAATAAAAAATTATTATCTTTTAAAAAAAAACACAATTTGATCCTTACATTATTTCAGTAGGAATTTAACTATAGAGTAAAATATTTTAGGAAATCTACCAGATCTATAAATACATATCAATTAATATTACTGAATGAGCTTTTCCCAATTCCAGACTGTGGTTTCTGTTGGCAAGAAATCCCACCTGTTAGGTGTTTAATTTCACTTTGGCCAAATTAGATATGTGGTAACTGATTAATACTGTTCTTGCAGAGACAGGATAATTCATGAACAAGCCAAGAAAATGATTTTCAGTGACTATCAATGATGAAATATTATAATAATTTAAGTATATTTATTTCCTTTAGAAATTTCCCCTAATCATCAAGATTAGAACTATCATTTTGGCAAGAGGTAGTTAATGCTAAAATTTAAACTAAATGATCTCAAGAGTTCTTGGGAATACAATGATGTTGTATTGTTGATTAAAAAAAAAAACAATAAATATTAGAAATGAGACCGCAGTTTGTGCTGAAGTCTAAGCTAAGTTTGATCAAATTGAGGCTTATCCTGAATCTCATAAGGAGTCCACAGGAATTTCATGGGCAAAGTCATCATTTTTTTCAGAGCAAATAGCTCTGCATATTTTAAATTCCCTTGGCAAGTGATTGACTGATGTCCTAGAGTTTTCTGTCATAGAGTAGATAAAGAGCTAGAAGTCATCAGCTAGCTGTCTTAACTGTAAAACAGATTTATTGTGACTACTGAGAAATTTCTCACTTTAATAGTAACCTGATGGATCCAGTCGAATGAGTTTATAGCAAAGTCAATCAATCAATAATTTTTTTAGATGTATTTACGTTTCAATGCTCACAGGAGTGTTGGTAAACGATACACCAAAATAATCATTTAAATTTTGTTGGTTTGATCTTCTTTCTAATATCAACTCATTCTTTTAAAAAACATTTATTTCTGAATGTTCTTGATATGGTTACCACTGTGGTAATTAATCTACAATATGACCCTCTCAATCTAATGAACCACATTTCCCAGTTCACATCCTTGTAAATTTCCCTTGCTCTTTAGATCAGAGTTAGCCCTATGTAAATAATATGTCACAGCAGAAATGGCTCTGGTTCTACTGACTGTAAGATTATAAGACACTTTGTTGGTTCTTGCTTTAGTCTCTTGGAAACTTTGGGAAAGCAGCCAACAAATCAGATGTCCAACTACCTTGAGATTGCCATGTTTTGAGGAGATCCACATGGAGTTGCTACAAGAAAACAAAATGTTTCATCAGCCCTCAGCTATTCTTGCCTTACCAACTCAGGCAGCGCATGTAACTGAAGAAACAATATGGTAGCTATAGTTCTAGCTGTCGTAACCACATGAGAAACCACAATCCAGAAACCAAGTGAGCCTACTCGATCACAAATATGAGAGTGATAATGATTAATTTTTGCTTTAAGACACAATGTTTTGTGACAGTTTGTTATTTGTTATACAACAAGAGACAACTAGAACCATCAATAGCATGCATGACTATTCTGATGATAGTTGAAAGGAACACAAACGTTCCTGAAGCAGCAGTGTAAATACAAGTAGTCTTAGAATATAATTCTACTTTTCAGTTGTTTATGAGCTCTATGATCGATCATGTGTAGTACAGAGGACTTTGGGGAACAAGAGACTATTAACGAACTGGAAATAAGAACATGTAGTATATAAGAGCACTGTAATATACATGTAAGTAATCAAATAAATAATATGTAACTCAGAAAAAAACATATATTTGTAAAGTTTCTTAGAATCCATATAGGATATCCTTTCACATGCATCAATAAATGTTGCATATAATATTCAGTTCTATTATTGACTTCAAATGATAGGAAATTTGCAATTTCTCATAGAAGTCCATACCATAAATTTATTTCTCATTTGTTCAAGCCTATCTCACCAAAGCTGTCATTTATTCTTTAGATCTCTACATGAAATTGAGTATAAAAATAGAATAAATGTACTGAGTGAATATCGAAAAATATTTGCATTTGAAATTATTTGGGCTAATTTTGTTTTTCAAACTTGCCATAGAAACAGCGCTTCATGGTCTTGAAGACAGTAAATTTATCACTTAAGAGAGAAAATGAAAGAAACATATGTATGCACACACAGAAGAGAAAGAAGCACAATAAAGGAATTGAATTAAATTCCTTTTTGATGTATTGAAGAGTCCAGAGATATATCATAAAACTACTAATATTTTAATTAATTTAACTGCCTTAATGTAATGTAAATGCACACACTGGCACTATATATATATTTTTTTAATTCATGAATGTTTGTATACATTCTTGTATAAATGAATTACATGCAACTAGAACCAAAGTAGATCTTTCATAATTAAGTAATAGTAATAAAACATATCAGATGGAAATGTAAAAATGTCTGCTTAAATGTGGTAGATAATATAAAGACTAACGTTTACATGCGAATGGATATACTGTACATTTTTATAAGATATATTGAAAATAGTCATGAAATGCTATACTTTTGCAGAGAAAATGCATACTTAGGAAATAAAATTTAGCGTGTTGGACATTCTCATTTTTCTTTGCTTTTTTCAAGTTTAAATATGCAGTCTCTGGCACGCAACAGAAACAACAGAAGGAGACTGAGTAAAGATTAGGTCATTCCTAACCATCATGCTCTGAATTCTTTTTTTGTTTCAGTGCCATTATTGGCTTCTCTTTTAAATTTCCTCTGTTATTCTAAATTGCCTCAATATTTCTATTGAATGGATTTTCCGCTGTGCATTATCAATTTAATAGACAAAGAGAATTATAGACTCAGTTCATGTAAATATCTGCAAAAAGTTCTCCCAAATAATTTTCAGATAAATTATCTTGAAAATATATCAGTAGGATTAAACATTAAATATCTGAGAAGTGCAAATAAACATCTGATAAAATTAAATATTATATTATCCCATTTTTATTTTCATGTCAGTAGTGGGAAACAAAACAAAAATAATAAAAATCAATTAATAATTAATTTATAAAAATGAAGTTGACAAAAATTTAAAAAATTTTACTGTTGCTAAATTCTTATGTTAGCTGCCCTGAAACAGTATCAATAAATAATTTTATGAAGAAAGTTTAGATTTGTACAAGTATATCACCATTGTTTGTTGTACAATTTTTATTTGAACATTGCATGATATTGAGAGAATGGTTGTTTCTTATCCAAAATCAAAAATATTTCATGAAAAATAAGTTTACCATATGCTTTCTCTTTCATTAATGGAGAGTGATACTATTTCAAGACTCACATTACTTAAAATAAGAGAAGAAATGTCTAGATGTCTTGTTGATTACATAAAAGTATTGAACTACTACATAAAGAATTTAAGTGATGATACTTAGGTAGAAGGTGGAAAAGAGGGGCAAAGTTATTCAGTAGCATTTTCCCTGAGGTTCAGATTTGTTAGGCATGTTGAAATTTGTTGATGTTTTTGTTAAAAGTTGTTTATAACAAGGCTTTAATGAAGCTGTCATGTACTCTGTTTTCAATCGGAAGCATGTGGTCTCATTTATATCCTTTCTTTCCCTTAGATTACTTGGCAAATCTCAAGTATTTGATTGCTTTTAATCAAGAAAATGAGGCACAATTGCTAAATCTTTTGATTAATCAGATTTTGATAAATATCCACAAGCAATTAAGAGTCTTAATCCTGAAGCCTTGGTTAGCTGAACTTAGAGTACTAAAAACAAAACAAAACAAAAATGTTTTTTTACCACCCAGTTTATTTTATTGAAGAAAACCAGGATGACAGAAAATCATCAGAAAAACAGAATGACAAATCAGGAAGAAATAAGGTAATACTGATTTTCCACAAAGTTATTTTCCAAAATATTTCTGGATTGGGGTAAGACTAATACTCTTTAAATTCTATGATATTTAACAGATATGCATAGGTACATATTTGCATTGATCTACATATAGGTTTTGTCAGACATGTTTTTTTTTCACTGTAGACTCAAACTCCTGGACTCAGATCCTCCTGCCTCAGCCTCCCAAGCAGGTGGGATTACAGGTGCAAGCTACTGCACAGGGGAATATAATTTTGATATAACTGTTGGCCATAAAAAAGGTTATGAAATAAATTGACACTTTTTTTAAAAGAAGCATAACTGAAAATATTTGGCAGAGAAAGAATAAATATCTTAAACGTAGCAGAAATAATCACCTAACAGATTTTGCTTTCAAATTAGGGCAAATAGTGGGAACTAAGGATTATCATAATATCTATAGTGGGAACTATTTTTTCATATAATTTATATATTTTAAAAATGTAAGTTGTATAATTAAAGCTTAAACTTATTTAAAAATAATAATATGCAAACGTGGTCAAATAATCCTTTCTTACATGTTTACAAAGACTTGGTTGATATTTGACAATGAAATATATTTAGAGAGACTGTAATAAACAAGCAGATTTGAATAAATGGAAGACATATATACATATACACCTCACACCACCTATACCTCTCAAACCATATATTAATATATGGTGATATGTATGTATGTATCACCATATATATGGTGTATATATCACCATAGTTAAAAATATTTTACATAGATCATACATACATTTTTATAGATCATATCCCCACAATCATTACTGTACAATTTTATGGAAAAACAGAACTTTAGGGAGTTAAGAGTCTTTCTAATAGTCAAGTAACTTCTTAGTGGTTTTTATGGAATTCAAACTCAGCACTTTTGGAGTCCACACCTTTTCCATTGCACCATGAAGCAACGTTTATACTAAATTTTCTCCTTTGGAACACTTTAGGATGATTTGAAATTTTCATTAAGGAATAAATTTAGCCTATTTTTCCCTCATAACAGATAGGTGTAAGGCAGAGTGTTGTTTATTTAAAACATAAGAATATTTCTACTCTGTGCATTTATGCAGTATTTATCAGTCTGCATTTAGAAAGCTGAACAACTAATTTTTTTCTTTTTTATTATTTTTTTAATTTGAGACTATTACTAGGGTACAAATGTTTTGGCTACATGGATTGCTTTTGTACTATTTGAGTCAAAGTTATAAATGTGCCCATCACCCAGATAGTGTACATCATACCCATTAGGTGTGATTTCACCCATCCCTTCTTCCCGCCTCCCTCCTGCATGATTTTTGTTGAGTTTTACTTCCATCTGTGCACGTGAGTGCTGATCAGTTAGTTCCAACTTGCAATTCCATTCTTGCAATACTTCACTTCGGAGCATGCTCTCCAGTTGTATTCAGATTGTTGCAAAATATATTAATTAATTTTCATAGCTGAGTGGTACTCCATAATGTACATATACCACATTATATTAATCCACTCATGAATTTATGGGCACTTGGGTTGAATCCACATCTTTGTGATTGTGAATTGTGCTACAATAAACATTCTAGTGCAAGTGTCTTTTTGATAAAATGGCTTTTTTTTCCCTTTAGGTAAATATCCAGTAGTGAACAACTAATTTTAAAGAGGAAGGGGATTGAATGACAAAGGAGACAATTTTTCAGATAATTCCTTAGTTATAAGAAGTAATTACACTTCACACATTATTCTTTTCTATGTTGTGAGACAGCCATGTTATTTTTGGTTCTAAAATTTGTCAATGTTAATGAAACTACTAGTTTTCTTTTAAGCTTAATCTTGTGACAAATAGGGCTGAATCACATACTTTTTAAAAATTAAGCTGTTAGTCTCTCAAAATATTTTCTGCATAATATTAGAACTCTGAAAACAATCAGAACAACAATGATGTCATGTTGATGACAGATGCTCTTGATATAATGGGATGAATATGGTCCTTTGCCTCTGTGTTCTATCGAAACCCTGTAATCCCTATCTATTAATGAAAAAAAATATATGTAAATCTCAGCTGAAGTATGATTTATAAAATAAGTGGCAATTAATCCTCAAAACTGTGAAGGTCTTCATAAGGAAGGCAAGTCTGTGATACTATCACAGCCAAAAGCAGCCTAAGGACACATGGCAATTAAATGTAATACGGTATCCTGGATGGGATTCTGGAACAGAAAAAATACTAAACAGTAAAAAGATATGCATGAAATATGGGTTTCATTTAATATCTATGTATCAACACTATGATGTTATGACACTTATTATGACAAATTTACTATTATAAGATGTCCATAATAGGGAAAAGCGGGTGTTGGGTATATGGGATCTCTCTGTAATATCTGCTCAAATTTTCTTTAAATTTAAAACCATTCTAAAATAAAATGTTCATTTTTAAAAAAGACAATATGTGAAAAACACGTTATTACTCAAATTCTAGCAAAATGCATCATACCTAATATTTTGCCTGTGCTTATTACTTAAGTCACTATGGTAGGTCTGCAGTGCATTTAAAGATTGTAAGAAGCAGGCCCTCCCAAGAAGGTATACAGATACATGTAAAGATACTTAATATCTTAAATCATTCAGGAAATACAAATAATAACCCCAATGAGATACTACTATATCCCCACTAATATGGCTAAAATCATAGGATCTTTATTTGTTTTAACAATCTACCGAAATAACACTAATAACATCAAAAAGTGAATGAGTAAATATGGTGTTTTATAGACACACAACGGAGTACTATTCAACAACAAAAGTGAATGTACTATTGCTACATAAAACAGCATGGCTGAATCCCAGAATAATTATGCTGTGTGAAAGAAGCCAGACACACAAATTACATACTATATGATTCCCTTTATATAAAATTCTAGAAAATACCGACTAATATATAGTGACAGAGAGCAAAGTGGAGGGTACATAGCAATGAGGCTGCCGTTTAGGAATAAGAGGGATTGATTACAATGAGACAAAGAAACTTTTAGGCTTGGTGGATATGCTGACTATTTTGATTGTGGTGATAGTTTAATGGGCATATGCATAATTATGTATGTCAAGCTCATCAATTTGTGCACTTAGATATAGACAATATAGACAATTATAGACAGTTATTGTATGTCAATTATGCTTCCATAAATCTGCTTAAAAACTCTGATTTTTTGGAGCTTAATATACTTACATAAGACAAAAATAAATGTAAAAATAAACCTGCTCTTCTTTCTTTTTTTCCCCCAGGGCTGTTCTCAGGAAACCTGCTCTTGAAAGTCTTATAATCTATTTAAATTTGGTGACTGGAATATTATTATTTCTTTATGCTTACATATTTTCTTTCCAATTTTTTAGATTAAGAATGTGTTTCTCAATTTCAGTCTCTTCCTCAAGGTGACAGAACTGGAATGAAGCACAGGGAGTACAAACCCCACATAGACTGACTCCCAGAATAGTGCTCATTCTGCAAAACCCGTTTGTGACCAAGTTAAGGGTGACAGGGTTTGTTTTGTCAATATTTTCAGACATGAGCACTAAAATGACATTGAAAAGCACATGTAGGAAATATTAAATTACCAATATATAGATATTGGTACATCATTGTCGGTACAGCCCTGATTTGTCATTCAAATATCTTTACCTACAATGTCACTTTCATATTTTCAAGAATAACCCAATTTAAATATGTTTAGAAAGAATAGTGATGTCTTTAGAATATGGCAATATTCTTCCCTCCAATTTCCCAAACTAGATGCATGAGTCCACAGATACATGTTCATTTACACCTAATAAGTCTGTAAATAATGATTGGGAAATAAAAAGAAAACCAAGAAGAACTTTGTGTAATATTTCTATCTGCAAGTTCTAGTTTTCCTATCAGCCCCCTGGGGTGATCACGATGTGATACATTGCATATTTTTCCTCTAAATTTATATATTCTGAGAACATTTCTTTATCTTTGTTACAGATGATTTCCTTCAAAATTGATGGTAGTCTGGAGGGAAATATAATGTCAAATTCTTGTTTTATTATTCTTAGACTTTTTATCAGGTTAACACATATCCCAATAGCATTGAACATAAAGCTATTTTTTTTTTCACAAACACTCTGTAAATCATATAATTATTCAATAGAATATAAAAATACTCTTAAAGAAGTTATAGCTGACACATCAGTCCTTTATATCTACTTGGATTATGCAACAGAAATATTGGTGTTGATGTTAATTGAATCTATTTTTCTCCCAGGCATAGCAGTTCCAAAATTTGACATAAAGTTTTTGCCTCTTCCATAGTTGAGTTTCAGGGAAAAATCTATTATTCTGCAATTCACAGTCTGTATTCAGAAACAAGGGAGCTTAAAATTACTTCATACATTTAAATTACATAAACATTAAAATATAAGTATTTTATGTTTTATTACTTATGGTGTTATAAACATTTTAATCTGCTCAATATATGCATGCTTAAACAAAAAGTTTTCTAAGATGACCGAATTAATGAAAAGTTTACATTGAACATTTTGAAATAGAAATCCACATTATATATAGTTTAAACTGGTATATTTTGTCTTGACAACAACTAAAAAATTTAATTTAAAAAATCCTAGTTTATTGAAGAGCTATAGGTTAGACGTTTAGAAAACTTCGTGGCAATTTCAGTCACTTCCTCAAGATCACATAGCCAGAATGTGGCATAGGCAATACTAAAATCCACATGATATTTACAATTATAGTTTGCTACACAACCTAGAGAAATAAACTAAAAAAAAAAGTGTTTAGAAAACTGGATGTTCACTTTAAATTTACTAAAATAGTATACGTCTTCAAATTATGGATGTGGGAACAAAATTCTCTGGAAATATAAATTAGAAATATAATTATGACAGAAATAAGTTTCTTTTCCTCAGACAACTTTAGTCATATTTCGATGCTGTAATGAGTGATATATAAACAATATTTGAAAAGGAACAATACATGAAAAGTAATCATATACACAGCATAGGGCAATTTCTAAATTGTGCAGTTCTGTATGCCTAGGATAACTGTGGAGGATATTCAGCAACCTGGCAGCCTTGGTTGCCTCTGGGAAGAGTGGTGGGAATTACTTTTCAATGTACACTTTTTGTACCTTTTGAAATTTGTACCATATGTATGTATTATCTATTCAAAAATAAATAATTTTTAAATCTAAAAAAGTTAAATAATAAATTATGCAATTCTAAATTTAGATAATATTGCTTCTGAAGAAATTTGTAATCTAACCATATTCTATTTCTTCGTAATAAATTCCTTTATCCTCAAGTGTGTGTGTTTGTTTAACTACAGAATTTATCCAATACCTTTGATTTATATATTTTACACTAAATACCCAGGTTTTTCCTAAGACTCCTAACTGATCTTAGGTATAATCTGAACAACTTCCAGCACAAATATGTCTCCTCTTCTTGTCAACACTAACACCTCTCCCCTACGTAACACATTAAATCACACCTTGCTTTTACTTTGAGATGACTAAGTTCATCAGATTCCTAATGGAATTTTACTGGGGAGTAATTTTTAATAAGTAGCTTCTAGTGAGATCTTTGTATACTGATATCAGAGGATACAGAGAGAGAAAATGGAGAAGGGGAAATGGTGGAGAAGGGAATGTTTGAGGCTACAGAATTATCCAGTATGTTTCATTTATTTTAATCTATATCTAATTCATACTGACCACAAACTCAGAGGATCACTTGAGGATGTGTCTTTCTTTGATCTTTAAAAAAAAAAAATCAGTTCTAACTCAAGTTTTACATTTACACAGTCATACTGATATATAGTTAAATTTATCTTGTCAAGGGAAGGGGATCCAGGACATTGCCATAGTCTAAAAGGCAGTAGATTAGAATAGATTAATATTTTTTGACAGTCCAAGAGGATATGTTCTAGGTATTTGTGTGAAATTTTACAATTTATATATTGTACCTATCGTGGGGGTGCCATGCATGAAATCATGTAGTTTATAATCAATGAAGTCACATGCACCAGCTCTGCTTAAATACATAGTAATTAGATATACATTTTATTGTCCTTCAGTAATAACTCATTCTGTCAGCATAGATTTTATAGCCAGTTTTCAGTTAATTATTTTCTTCTTCTTACCCAATCAAAATGTTCTGAGCTTTTTTTTTTTTTTTTTTTTTTTTTTTTAATATTGTGGGCACTATGCTAGACTACCGGCAACACAGCTACTTTAATGCTTGGCACTTTAACTATATAAAAAAGGGAATCTGGCACGTTTTTCCCCTCTTTTCTGTTGCAGCTTCAAAGGTAGGGAAAAGTGGAGGGAAAAAGAAAATGAAGGAGGTAGGGGACATTTTTCATCAGTTATTTTTAGTAATATTTTACCCCCGCTAATTACACATAACATTTTATACCAGCAACCCTTTCATGATTTGATAAGGGGATTGACTAGTACAGCAGTCCCCAACCTTTTGGGTACCAGGGACCAGTTTCAGAGAAGTCAATTTTTCCATGGATTGGGGGGAGGGGGATGGAAGTGGAGCTCAGGTGCTGATGTGAGCAACGAGGAGCAGCTGCAAATACAAATGAAGATGTGCTCGCTTGCCTACTACTCACCTCTTGCTGTGCCGCCCAGTTCCTAACAGGCCACAGACCAGTACTGGTCCCCTGCCCATGGGGTTTGGGGACCGCAGGACTAGCATATAGTAGCAAAGAACAAAAAAGAAAGAGTAGAAGGAATGTTGAGGACAGAGAGAGAGCAAGGGAAAGAGAGAGAGAGAGGAGGGAGCGGGGAGAATGGGATGTATTTAAATAAATATTTGTGTTTCATTTTTCAGTATGATAGTTTACACAAGGGATATTATATCCTCTCAATAAAATACACTCAAAAGACTAGGCACTGGATTCATGGCTTGAACATTGTGCCAATAATGTGTGTCTGCTTTATCAAGGAGTTTATAATTTTATGTAAATAGCCTTAGGACTTTTGAGTTTTACAATATTAGATAAAATGATATTTTCACCATTGCATCATGTCAGGAAATTTACTTATCTTCTCTAAGACCAGTATTTGTCACTCAGAAAGAGAAATTATAATAGTACCTTTCTTACAGGATAATTGTGAGAATTCAATGATATAATACAAGTAGAACAATTAATATAATGCCTATCATATATGGAGGACCCAATAAATCATAGTTGCAGAACAAAGAAACTTAATTATAACCAGAAACCACAATCATTTCTAGCATCTTTTTATGTCTAAATGTATTTATTCACTTGACACATTTTAATTGAATGTTGATATGTACAAAAACTATGCTAAACCCTGGGGATATTGTAGGAGATGGGACAATGCAGTCATGCTCCAAATAATGTTTTGGCCAATGACAGATCGCTTGTATGATGGTGGTCCCATTAGATTGTAATACTGTATTTTTACTGCACCCTTTTTTGTTTAGATAGATACAAAAATATGTACCATTATTTTACAATTGCTTGTAGTATTCAGTATAGAAACAAGCTGTACAGGTTTGTAGTCTTGGAGCAATAGGCTGTACCACATAACCTCAGTGTTTAGTAGGATGTACAATAGGTTCGTGGAAGAACCTTCTATTATGTTCTCACAGTGATGAAATTGCCTAATGACACATTTCTCAGAACATATTCCTGTTGTTAAGAAACACATAACTGTGTAGAGTTTGCTACCTATACTCAGGAAGTGATATACAAGTATATAGATTAGTTTCCTATTGTGCAAAAATATTCCTGTTTCAGCAGCTTGAATCTATCCTGATTTATTATCTCAGTTTTTCTAAGTCAAAAGTCCCACATGGCATTGCTGAGTTTTCTGTATAGATTATCATAAGTATGAAAACAAGTTATCAATCAGATTGAGTTCTTGTCTGGAGATTCTAGAAAAAAATTATCTCTAAAGCACTTTTAGATTGCAGGTAGAATCCAATTATTTGTGGATATAGGGCTGAGATCCTTATTTTCTTGAAGGCTGCCAGTTGTTCTCAGCCTCTGGAGATAGCCTTAAAGTCTTTCCATACATTCCCTCAATCTCGGCACTAAAGAAGTCCCCTCACTCTCCGATTTCCTCTGATTTCCCTTTCTAGCATCAGTTGGAGAAAACTTTCTCCTCTTAAAGACTTGTGTGATTATGTTCATCCTACCTACATAATCTACCTAGGTTAAGGTCAACCATGGGGAATTGTGGGGAGAGGATCTTGGGCTCTCTTAGAATTTTGATGACCAAAGTGTGAAAGATTAACACTAGAAAAATAAATACCTATTAGCTATTTAGACTATTTTTTTTTTAGTATAGGATATAAGTAAGAGAAGCACAGAACATTATCAGAATAAACAGTTGATAGATTAGATCTTACCTGGACAGATGGAATTACTTAAATAAGCGTAACCCAATGGTGGACTCTAAATTAATGGTTAAGATGAGGTGGATTTGGTTAAATTAATGGGGAGGTGGTTAAAAAAAAGAAACAGGCCGTGTGAATTGTTGGTAGTGAGAAGGAGTGTAAAAAGTTACAAGAAAGGAGCAGTTCATATAATATAGGACTGCAGTGCAGAAAATAAAATCCCAGAGAACTCAGAGAGTAAGACTGGCAAAGGGTGGAACATTCTGGTCTTTGGTAAATATTTATCCTAAAGTAGTAGAAAAACATTGAGGCAGGGCTACAAATAAATATTTTATTAAGATATTTTTAAAATTCACATACTTTTCCATGCATAAATACTATACAATTAAAAAGTTTTATAGAAAAAGAATAGAAGAGAACAGAACAAGGTAACAGAAATGAATTGAATTGATTTGAATTGAGTAATAAACAACATGAATGTGGTAATTTGATAGCTTTTGACCTCCATTTTCCCATCTGTTTTTTTAAAAATAATGTATAACACATTTGTATTACAAGGTATTACTGTCTGTTTTATGTAGAAAGAAAATCAAATGAAAAATAACCTTAGAATCAAAATCAATATAGAGAGTTTAAGGTTAATGTAGAAAAATTCTCTGAAAACAAAACACCGGCAATAAGGAGACTTTTGGATAATGTTTATATCTTTAAATAAATACTGTTCTTGAAACAAAAACATGTAAATCACTGGACAGGCAAATCTAAGTATTCATATTATTCCATCATCTATTTTATCATCAGAGCTTTGGTTCAAGGTAGTTTTGTACTAAATAGAGAAAAGATTTATGTCACAGTTAAATACCATAGTGTCCCTCACCTAACAAAGCATAACAAATAGACATTGTTCTGAAAGTTTACACTTACTATGAGCATGATTTATGTTATCAAGCACAGAAATCACAAACAATGTGACTTCCACCTTGATGGAACATTAATCAAGAGATAAAACTATATTAAAGCAAGGTTCTACTTGGGCAGGAATATAACAGTATAAGCTATTTTTCATCACACAATCATTTTATGATCCACTTTTACACCAAAACAATGAAATATAGGCAGTGTACTGTTCTCAAATCACTAAGTAAAAAGTTGGATATAAAGCAACATAAGTTAATTATATAATATGCTAAGTCACCTTGGGCTTTTCTTACAATCACATTAGGGAACTAAGCCTAAGGATAGTTAGTAACTTCCATTATAACTTAGTTACTTTATGTATAACAAAGAGGGAGGATGGTTTTCTTTTTATTTGCATGAACAATATATGTTAATCAAACTCTATTGATAGTTCATTCTGAAATTAAGTTCATTCTGAAATTAAGACCTTATCATTGTTACTACGAAACTGATATTATGTTTTAAAAATGCAGTCTTTTTTAATGTGATATCTTACAATTTTTTATTAAACTAATATTGATGAAATATCATACTTTTTTCTGTATCGAACTAGAATAAGTGGCAATGAATATTTTCAATATCGAACCTTTGACTGCCTCAAGTTTCCCAGTTTGTACCAAACCTATATTGAATAAAGGGAGTAAAGATGAAGTACAGGTGGTAGTTTTGCAAGTTCACACAATGTAGACTCTGTTGGAGATCACTTTGGCACAAAACTATTTTGGTAACTGGACGTAAATAGTATGCTACTACTGTCATCTGTCCCTTCGGGAAATTGGGCTCGCTCTCCCTCCCTGTTCTCCATATGTCTATATATCTACATGTTAGTAATGACACTTCCACATTCTTACATGATCTCTCTTTTCTGGCTTCAGTGATAATGTGTAGATAAGACACAGACACTAATATAGTCACTCAGAATAAACCCTCAGAATTTTCAAACTGGAATTTAACATAAAGAAAACACTTGAGATATGAAACTTCTAAGTTGACAATAGTTTGGACGCCCTCTGTCTTCAGAAAGACAGTAAAACCAATATGCTGAAGCATAAGTGACAGCAAAGGAAGGAGGGTAGGAAGGAAAGAGAGAAAGAGAGAGAGAGTGATTGAGAGAGAGAGAGAGAGAGATCTGACTCTATCTAAATCTTTATTTCTAATTGACCCTGAAAACCAGTTTACTTTTGTTGTTCTTTAAGATTGTTATCCCACAATTCCTTCAATATCCCAGTTTTCTTCTAATGAGAATTAGAAGAATTATTTTTGCTTGTTCAAGTTGCAACCCAAAGAATCTTAATTAGGTAAGCCTTTTCTCATCAATGGTTTTACATATTCATATACATGTGCCTACGTATACATACACATACATATATATGCTTTCCATCGTTATACTCACATACTCTTCCAGTAATATCATTTTTTCTATATTAGCAGAACATAACTGTTGAATATTCAACTGTTGAGTTGATTCAATCAATATTTATTAAAAACCCACCATCAAGCACAAATGAGAACATACATTCAGAAAATGTTAAGTGCTAACAAGGAACTCACAAAGAAACATGATAGAAAGTCAGAGAGTTATTGACAGTAAGGCAAAGCTTTATATAGGAAAGTCATTAAGTCCCCTCTAAGAAGGTGATATTTGAACCTGGCCTTGGAAATCAGGTACAATTTCCAAGAACAATCTACACACAGAACAGAGCAAATGCAAAAGCCCTATGATAAGAGGAACCTGGTAAGTTATCAGCACAGAAAAAAGATACTTGTAACTGAATGTGGACACAGACATACATAGGAAATGAGGTTGAGGAAAGGCCCTTATCAAGGGGAAGTCACTGAGAGGGGCGAAAGCATTGCCACGATTAGTATTGTAATATGGCGAGTTCATATTTTCCAAATATTACACTCATAACTCTATGGAGGCCGAATTATAGGAGGATAGAAACAGAATGAGGGAAATTGGCATGGAAGCTATTGGAGAGAAGCAAGGATGATTTGGAATAAATTAGTAGCAAGGGAAAAGAATAGCCAAACACATTTGTGATACATTGGAAATAAACACGGATTTGATATAAATTGGATATTGGGAGGTATAAAAGAAATAGATTTTTTAAATATAAATTACTCAAACATTTTCTTTAGAAACTAATTGGTCATTGTTTTATTAATAATTGCCTGGGATAAGAAAGAAAGTATGGTGATAAAGAAAATCAAACATATGGTTTTAAATATGTTATATTTCGGATATATTCAAGCATATAAAAATGCATTACTATGCTAGGGCTTATTTAGCACCACACGTACTTGCTATCAAATTGGTACTAACTGATCAACATTTATGTGCACACATGGAAGCAATATTCATTGGGTGCTGGGCAGGTGGGAGGGGGGTTGAGGGGATGGGTAAATTCACAACTAATAGGTGCAGAGCGCACTGTCTGGGGAATGGGCGTGCTTGTAGCTCTGGCTTGGGTGGTGCAAAGGCAATATATGTAACCAAAATGTTTGTACCCCATAATGTTCTGAAATTAAAAAAATATCGAAGACTGGGTGTATTAAACAATAGCCATTTATTTTCTCATATCTCTGGAGTCTGGAAGTCCAAGATCAGTGTGATGACTGGGTCGGTATCTGGGTTGGTATCAAGGATGTGTTTCTCCTTGGCTTACAGATGTCGCCATTCTTGCCGTGTCCTTACACAACCTTTCTTCTGCATGCACGTGCTCCTGGTTTCTTTCTTT
This sequence comes from Indri indri, assembly GCA_004363605.1. Classification (NCBI taxonomy): domain Eukaryota; kingdom Metazoa; phylum Chordata; class Mammalia; order Primates; family Indriidae; genus Indri; species Indri indri. Next base: position 67,642 of record RJWJ010002659.1, on the reverse strand, counting down.
TCTTGTAAGGACATCGATCCTGTTGGATTATCGTCACACCCTTATGACCTTATTTAGTCTTAATTGTTTCCTTAAAGGCTTTATCTCCAAATACAATCACATTAGGGATTGAGGCTTCATTACATGTTTGGAGAAGCACAATTCAGTCTATAACAATAAAGGTATCAAAAATAAAAAGGATGGAAAATCCTGAAAAATTCCAAATCACTATGGTAATTTAGTCAATTATGCTAATGCATAGGGAAAAAGTAGCCTAGAATAAAGGTGGTAAGGTTAAGAAAGTATAATAAAAATCACAAAAAATAAGAAACCCCAGAAATTCTTTCAATGGTGATGCCTGTTTTGTTTTGTTTTTTCTTTACACAACATTTCCAAAAATGATTTGGCAACATGATTTTTTAAAATTATTAATACTCACTAGAATGTTTTCTGTAGAACTCACTTTGGGAGATAGGGAATAAGGAACATGCCATGTGGCTACAGTTAATATATGTTCTGTATATACAGTAAATAATATATATTTACCTCTGTACTTTAAAAGTCTTATCTATTTTCAGCCATAAACTATGTTTACTCAAGAGTTTATGGGATTTATTGATGCAATAAAATATACTTTTTTATTTTGTTAGCTGTATCAATCAGCTATTGTTGCAATAATGTTGCATAGAAAAGCATCCCCCAAATCTCAGTGGTTTATATTAAATGATAGTTTTCTAGTTCACATATATGATCAGTTGGCTGAGGGGCTCTTCTTCAAGTCTGTGAATGTCTTCCAATGTCCACTGATGTCCTTCAACATTGACAGAGCTGGAGATTCATCAAGCAACACCTAAGTACCTCAATACCTTTGACAAGGGCTCTCTCTCAATTCAGTAACTGTGTATATGTGAGACCCCTTGCGTTTCTACCCACTGAAGATTCCTAATGTTCAGCAGACTGAATTGAGTTATAATATTTAATTGAATGTCTTCAACATTGAGTTTATTTTATTTTCATAGAAATAAGTTTCTTTGGAGGAATTTTTTTTTTTTTTGTCTAACCTGATTTGTACTTTATTTGTACTGATTTGTATTATACTTTGGTGAAATTGTTTTCTGACATCTAACATCTACATCTATTGCCTTATCTGCTGTTCAGTGTCATAAATATCATTTTTCTAAAAGAGAAAAAGCTTGCAGAAAGAGACCCAATAAGTCAGTCAGTGACCTAGTCGCATGAACTGAGAAGTTCAGAAGGTTTCTTCTCATAATGATGTCTTTTAAGGAAATTTTGCTCAGGATTTTCATTTGAAAACTTTCTCAGGACTTCGTCCTATATCTTCTTTTTGTATCCATGACAACCGCTTCTATTTTAAGTGCCCAGAATGAGGAGGTTTTGTTCAAATCCTGACTGGTGGCAACTGATCTTTGACAAAGCTCTAGAAATATGAAATATAACAAACATCATCCTTATAGATACAAGTGGTTCTCATGGGATCTTTTCAATGTAAAATTGTGCTTGCTCCAGGCAACCACTACATTTTTATGTTTTCCCACTATAACCCTAACTCTTGTGTGTCTCTTTCTAATTGGCCTAATAATGATGATTTAGAATTTCAGGTTATATATGGCTGAACAAAGGATAGAAAATCAGATGATAGATCTGAGAAAATTATCTAGGATTCAGATATAACTGTACAAAAAACATTAAAGAGAAGTTAAGATACAAGGAGAAAAAATGAGAACTTATAACATGTGTACTAGTTTTAGATGTAAAAAATAAATATGATTCATCCAGAGCAAGATTCAAAATGTCTTTGTTTTTACTTACATTTACATGGTGAATTGCACTTATAGACTTGTTAATAGACAACCTACAGAATGGAAGAAAATGTTTGCATGCTCCACATCGGATAAAGGGCTGATAATTAGAATCTATATAGAATTTAGGAAAATCAGCAAGAAAAAAATCAAACAATCCCATTAAAAAGTGGGCAAAGGACATGAACAGAAATTTTTCAAAAGGAGAAACATGAAAAAATATTCAACATCTCTAATCATCAGGGAAATGCAAATCAAAACCACAATGAGGTATCACCCAATGCCTGTGAGAATGGTTTTCATTAAAAAGTCCCAAAACAACAAATGTTGGCATGGGTGTGGAGAGATAGGAACACTCATACACACCTGGTGAGACTGCAAATTAGTACAACCTCTATAGAAAGTAGTATGGAGATATCTCAAAGAGCTAAAAGTAGAACTACCATTTGATCCAACAATCCCACTCTTGGGTATTTACCCAAAGGAAAAAAAAAAAAAAGACATTCTATAAAAAAGAGATCTGCACTCAAATGTTTAGAGAAGCACAGTTGCAAAGATGTGGAAACAACCCAAGTGCCCATCAATGCATGAGTAGATTAGGAAAATGTGGTATGTGTATACAATGGAGTTCTACTCAGCCATAAAAAAAACAATGGTGATCTAGCACCTCTTGTATTATCCTGGATAGAGCTGAAGCCCATTCTACTAAATGAAGTGTCACAAGAATGGAAAAACAAGCATCACGTGTACTCACCATCAAATTGGTACTAACTGATCAACACTTGAGTACACATATAGTAATAATATTCATCTGGTGTCGGGCAGATGGGAGGGAGGAGGAGGGGATGGGTATATACACACCTAATGGGTGCAGTGTGCACCGTCTGGGGGATGGACATGCTTGAAGCTCTGACTCAGGTGGGGCAAAGGCAATATATGTAACCTAAACATTTTTACCCCTGTAATATGCTGAAATAAAATAAATAAATAAACAAACAAACAATGGTGAACTCCCTCCTGCATTAACGTGGATGGACCTGGAGACCATTCTTCTAAGGGAAGTATCACAAGAATGGAAAAACAAACACCAGATGTACTCATCTTTAAACTGGACTAATCAATCAAAACTTATGTGCATATATTGAAATAATGTTTGTGGGAAATCAAGCAAATGGGAGGGGGAGGAGGGAAGGGTAAATTCACACCTAAAGGGTACAATGTACACTATCTGGGAGATGGGCACACTTATAACTTTGACTCAAATGGTTCGAAAGCAAATTATGCAACCAAAATGCTTGTACTCCTGTAATATTCTAAAATTAAAAAAAAACTGAAAAAAGAAATGTACATTTAAAAATTATATATATGCATATATTTTTGTCTTTTAAAATAGCCTTGGGGTATACCTAATTAGAATACGATAAATTTGTTAGTTTTACACTTCATATTCTACTCCTCAGCATAATTTCTAAAGCATTAGAAGTTTTTTTTGGAATTAAGTTTAAACATTCAAGGCATACACAGGACAAGGTGGGTATTACAAGGAAATCATTGTGTCCTAACCCTTCCTATTCCCTCTGAGAACACACTTCCCCAGCAAGTGCTAAATGTGTTTATGATTCCTGGGGAAGCAGAGAATGACATTACTGTCACAGATATGTGATGTATTTTATTAATTAAAAATATATTAAAAAATGGAGCTCCTTACAATGGAAATATTATTAAATTAACTCAGAGAGAAATAATGTTAAAACTCTGTGAGGTATGCATATGGTCAGAGAGAATATCAATGACTTAAAATATGTTTAAAATCCAGTGCTGTTAAAAGAAAAAGATTCTAGGGGTTCCTACCTCAGGAAAAATACCAGTAGCCAATAGAAATGTTGGGAAAAGAAAAGGAAAGATCTGAAGAAGAAATAAACAAATCCTTCAGAGGAAACTGGGATCTAGGAACCCAGAGAGAAGAATCCTCTCAAAATTTAGATGGACTCCACAGCAAGAGTCTCTAGGAAAGCTATCCTTGAAGACTGGGATACCTATAGCATATGGTTATATAAGATATAGATAGAGATGAAAAGGAAAGCAACATGGTCAGACTTAAATACTCAAGACCTTGGTGGATAGGCTTCAAGGCAATTTTGTTATTGTGAACAGAGATGCAGGTACTGAGGAAATGTGTTCATAAAATTTGTGAAATTAGGAAAACTATAGGAAGACACAGGCAAAATTACTCAAGTCAGAGAAGGAATAGGGCACATCACAATAGCTGTTATCCAGAATTACAGACAATGTATTGGAGAAGCAAAACTCAATATAATTGAACTATTTCTACTGGGAAATTAGTTGAACAGGTAATGCCCAAGACTCTGAAAAACATACAGATATATATAATGGCAGGATAATAATAATAATAAAAAGAATACACAAAAAATTAGTACATTTATAAGGTGAGATTGATAAAATTTTAGGGGCCTCAAGAAATTGAAGTGAACTAGCTATGCCTTTATGAGATCGAGGACTTATTTGGAGAGCATATGACTGGTGTTGTCCAAATTGTTACGAATTTGCCAACCAATGCTTTCTATCAGTGTATGTATACTACTCTCATTGGAAAGCATGGAATGTAAAATGGGTTAGGAGAATTAAGAATAATAGGAAAAGACAGAGCCAAGTGTCTTCATTGTGACAATATCAGTTATCTACATGACGGAGTGGCAATTTAACCCAGCATATCTGGTCAGATTTACTTCAGAGGAATCTTCAGCGGGAACATTGCAATACTAAATGAAGCAAATTAGTTTTGCCCGGTATGTCTAAAGGAGTGTTTCGCTACAGAAATGAATTTGTGAACAATATTTACTATGTATACTGCCTACTTTAATGGTTGAGTCTTGACTGGTCTATTTATTTATTTATGCCTATGATGTGGATATAGGTAGGACGTCATCAGTGTCCTACACTATTATTTTACTTGGTTTATCCTTCATGACTTCCTAAGCAGATAACCATTTAAATAGCCGAATTACAATGTGTGGTCACTTAGAGTAGCAGTTCTAGGACATCAGTTCCAAAGGACCAGGCAGAATTGACTTCTTATCATGTCTAGGGTTTGTAAAAATAACCAGGTAGCTGGGTTAAAAAATTTGGAAACTTCATTCACATAAATAGGTAGTAATATATTAATAATTAGGTAATAATTCAAGATATCCTTACGTCAATTTTACTTATCAATTCTATCGATGCATCCTTCTGACCTATATCAGAGCTTTGAGAGGGAAATCTTCACTACCAGTTTTTCACTAGCCGTCCCAAGCCAGTGCTCAAAGAAAGTGGAAACAAGACTGCTCTGACAGATTGCTAATAGTCTACGTGAGGAGGACAGCCACATTGTTGGTTAAGCATCAATTTAAAGGCTTAGCTGAAGGATATAAAAAAAGAAAGTCTAAAAATATGTTTCTCCCAATACTGATTCCAAAAAAAGGGCGGGGGGGGGATTTTCCTTATTTGGCATCTTATCCACCTCTCATTCCTTCTCATGAGACTGGGCAATGTATCTGATTAGTAAATGGACATGATTGGCTTATGTTGATCACTTGGATGGAGCTAATCTATTTAAAATCACCAATGTGACAACTTGTCTCATATCTTCTCCACTAAGCCAATGAGAGGCAGGGGGCTAGGTAAGAACATCAACTCTCTAAAGAAATGAAAATTTCCTTTGTTTTTTATTTTAGGTCAAAACTGAAGGAGGGTGGGAGTGATTAAGTAACTTTGGCTCAAAGTTTAGTCTAGTCTGGGTTTATTAGTAATTATGATAATTACTAATGTGTGTTTCATCTACTGCTTCTATTCTTTTATGTTTCAATTGACTCAGAAACCAAATAGGGATGAGGCGTGATATTCATTAGTCCCTTAACAGCCTAAGCAAATAAATTTATTTCATACTATCGAGCAAGGATATGAATTCTCCATATCAATATATAGGCTATCTAACAGAATTATTTTTAAGACTAAATTATAGTAAAAATTCTTCCACATAGAGATTCTATAATAGGGTGATTTCTTTCTTTTTTTTTTTAAGGAAGAGAAAAGAAAAAAGAAAAGAGAAGAAGAGAAAAGAAAAAAATGTAATTAAAGACAGCTGGCAACCTCAGGAACTTCAGAACAAGAAAGCCACACCAGGTCAGGGTTTGGGGTTGGAAAGCTGGGCTTTGAATTCAATGAGAAGAGAATGAATAAGGAAGGAGGCCAAAGTGAATTTGTGGTATAGAAGTATGGAGCCGACCAGTGAGGGAGCCAGGAATGTGAGAGTGGGGAGCAATGTGACAGAAGTTCAGAATGAAACCAATCTTGTTTACAAGCTTGAGAAATGGACAATAGCCAAAATTGCTCTAAGAGGTGTTATATTTTAAAGAAGCAGAAAAATAACTGGGTAATAATTCCTCTTCCACTTAGCACCCGCCGTCCTATTCCTGTGAGGGGCATACAAATTAACATACCCTAAATCTCCTTTTCCCATCTCCTGTTTATATAATTACCATGGTACAATTATTGATTGAATTAATTTATTAAATTAACTTTATGTTAATTTTACATAAACCTAGTCAAATCAGACATCCAAATAAAATTATGTAACATCACATAAAAATACAAAAAATTTCCAGCAATTCTTAATTTGTTTTTTCTTTCTTATTTGAGAAATTGTTAAAAATTAAAATAATCTTAGATATAACACGCATTTTCCCCATTTTTTGTAAATTAAGGAAGCTGGATGAATATGTCTATGAATATATAAATTTATTTTGTCAGTAACAACTTTAGATTTTTATTAAAAATTCAATTAGCAAATTTTCAACTTTCAAATTCCGTATCACTTATTCAAAAATTATATATGTGTATGCATATATATATAACTAATTATATGTTTAATTATTTAAGTAATAGTCTCATAGGTTATTTTTTAAAAGCTTTATGTTCACTCAAAAAGAAAATATTAAGGAAAGTTCACCAAATTTCAAAAGTATTCGTGTAATGTATTATACCTCATGGTAAGATTTCACTGAGTGTGGATTCTTGTAAATGCTTGATTTATCTTAGTGGAACAAATGTTTAAATATGCTTTTTTACTGGAAGCCACTGGGATCTCTAAAGTGTTTCTAGCTAATTGGGAAAAAATTGCAGGGAAATGGGAGTAGCAGATGGAAAGACAGTTGGCCAAACCTACTGCCCATACTTCACAGTTGCCAAAACCCTTGAAAGCAATAGTCCATTTTGGAAACATTTTCTGGAAGAACAAATATTTGCTACTGAAACAAACATTTGGACTATTAGGAAATACCCATACAAAACATTTTCTTAGCAGAAATAAATATTTTACTTGAGAAAATCTCGCCAGAGTAAATAAGCCATTTCAAGGTAGGAACCAAAAAACTTTTGTAAACAGATCATAACATAGATAATGACTGGAGATTTAGTACACAGTATGTATCTATCTACCTTTTGATATAAATCATCTTATAATTGATATTTCAGGAGCATTTTAAACCAGAGAAAATTTTACTTGAATAATAAAAGAATGAGTATATTTATAGTACACTATTTTACATGATTTATCTTTACATTAGACATAAAAGAAGATTGAAATTATACAAATAACCTAAAAGTTAAGGCAAATTTGACAATCTTCAAGCATACTGAGCAAAGGACTATATGTTGATCCTGTATGTTCAAATAAGCTTATTCATTATTTAATTTTATTTGAAATTGTCTTAAATGTGAATGCTTTCAATTTTCTAGAATATGTCAGGGAGAAATTTTTAACAAAAACAATTTCAAAAATTATGATCTAGAAATAAAAATGACTCAAATTATTAATATTTCTCTGAGCCCCTGTACTTGAAGTACAGGTACTTCAATACCTGTACTTGAACAATGCTGCTTTAATTACCTGATTTTATCATTGTGGTGAGTTAACTCTTAAATAGACCACTTAAGATTCTTTCATGAGATGTATAAATATGCTGAATTTTGAAGTCAGTGAAGGAATTTAAAATCAATCTAGTTCCATCTACTCACTAATAACAGATGGGAAAATTGAGTTCTGGATAGGCTAAGCTATATGCCTAAATTATACAACAAATTATCAAAATAAAAGGATAATAATCTTAGTCTCCTAATTCTTACAGCAAAATTTTTAACATAAAGCTGTATGATCCTATTTTGTCCTATTATGCCATTTTTTTCCTATGTGTTAGGAGGTCAGAGTAAAATTTTACATGGTAAGACATTAAAAGTTGATGTCTACTATTCCAAAAATGTTTTAATTATAGTCATTTACTTTGTAAAGTAAACTGATAAAAAGATAGAATTCAATTTATAATAATGAAATAATCTTCAATTTTTCTTTTAAAAACATATATTTAATTATTATAGGTACATAATAGTTGTATATATTTATAGGGTTCATATGACATTCAGGCATACAATGTGAATGAATGAAATCAAAGTAATTAGGGTACCCATCACTTCAGGCATTTGTCATTTCTTTGTCTTAGGAAAATTCCAATTCCACTCTTTTAGTTATTTTAAAATATACTCTAACTTATTATTGATTATAGTCACTTTGTTGTGCTATCAAATATTGTTCATTCTATCTAACTCTATTTTGCACCCAAAAATGATCCCCACTTAATCCCCGATCCCTGCTACCCTTCTCAGCCTCTGGTAACCAACATTCTACTCTCTGTCTCCATGAGATTGTTTTTAATATTTAGCTTCCACATATGAATGGGAACATGTAAGATTTGTCTTTCTGTGCCTGGCTTATTTCAATTAACATAATGACCTCTAGTTCCATCCATGTTTTTGCAAATGGCAGGATTTCATTCTTTTTTATGGCTGTATAATATTCCATCATGTATATGTATATGTACCACAATTTCTTTATCCATTCATCCATTGGTAGACATTTAAGTTCATTCCAAATCTTGGCTATTGTGAAGAGTGCTGCTATTATATAAACATGGGAGCACAGATATCTTTCTGACATACAGCATTCCATCTAGCAGTGTAATTGCTGGATCCTATGGTCATTCTATTTTTAGTTTTTGAGGAACCACCATACCATTCTTTATAGTGGTTGCACTAATTTACATTTCCACCAATAGTGTACTAAGGGTCCCCTTTTCCACATCCTTGACAGCATTTGTTATTGCCAGTCTGTTAGATAAAAACCATCTTAACTTGGTGAGATGATATCTCATTGTAGTTTTGATTAGCATTTCTCTGATAACCAATGATGTTCAGAATTTTTTGACATACCTCCCCTGAGAAAACAACTGGAAGTTCATGCTTGAACTTAGTTCCTTGTATGATTTTAACTGGTAAATTAAAATTACTCTAATAAACTGTCACCATGAATATAATAGCTTTGGAGAGTTCTGTGAGTACTATAGCAAGTTATCAAACCTGGGATGGTAATCTTGAGAACATCTGAACTTACAGTTTATGTGAGAAATGAAGGTGATTTGGGGTACCCCCAGACTTGAAGTTGGTGTTCAGAAGTGACAGTGATATTGGGAACTTCAAAACTATGCAGGTACTAAATATAAAAGAGCCCACCTACTTTTGAATGAAAATTATACAGGAAAAAATTGTTTCAATCATAATATAAAACAAAAATGTTAAGCTAGAATTGTTATATTAAATTATTACAGGGTATGCTTCTCTGAAAAACAGTAGCTCTGAAAACTAAAACACAAGTTCACACAGGCTTGACTTTTACTTAGCAGAAGTTCTATGATGAACAAATTAAACCATCATATTGGGGGCCTGAACTATATATATCAATATTCCTTTTATTACAAATATTAAGAAATAGATGATAAACGTGAGTGTATTCATAGAAGTAGAGAGTTTATCAAGAAAATTATTACTCAGCATGTTAAACATTTGATAGCATTTAAGCATGTTCCCAAGGATCAGCAGCAATATTCAAACATATTTAAAATTCACTAAGTTTCCCAAAGCTTTATGACTAGTTCAAACAAAGTTTCTCTTTGGGCAGCGCTAGTCAGATTCACCTTTGTGCCTATTTTTTAGAATTTACTTCATGTTACTTAAATTATGTGAACAGTCTCAAGGAAAATAAACAACCTAGAAACATAAGATGGTATATGAAACTTACTGCACATACTAATCATCAAATATGATATACTGCCACATGAACATTAGCACACAAAGTTACTGACTATTCTAACTATCTTTAATACGTTGTGGCTAAACTATACTTTTAATTATTTTTGTTACCATGGAAAACTACACACAACCATTTTTAAACTATGTATCTAAAACGAATCACTAAACCTTATAATAAATATCTCTTCCTCAATTTATTGAGTCATTAACCCTAATTGATTTTGAACTGACAGATTTAAAATGACTTAATTTTTCTCAAATTCATAGATAAATATTTATGAAGGGATCTACAAAACATGGGTTTTGGCATAAAATCTGGGTTGCAGTCAAAAATCCAAGCATTTCTTTTTACATCATATTAAATTCTATTATATATACAGTCATATACCACATAACAATGTTGCATCATCCCTGGACCACATACGCCACAAGTATACCATAAGATTATAATGGTGCAGAAAATTTTGATGGCCTAGTGATGTTATAGTCACTGTAATGTTGTAGCACAACACATTACTCAATGTTTACTCATGTAAACAAAGCCACAGTGCTGTCACAGTTTTACTGTACCTTTTCTATGTTTAGATATACAAATACTCACTATTGTGTTACAGTTGCCTACAGTATTCAGTATTCTGTCTATTGGGAGACGAGCTTGGTTCTGTGGCCTAGGTGCAACAATCTATTATATATAGCCTAGGTGTATAATAGGCTATGTCATCAAGGTTTCTGCAAGTACACTCTATGATGTACATACAATGACAAAATCATCTAACAACACATTTCTTGAAACATGTCCTTGTTGCTAAATGAAGCATGACTATATTATATAATATATAAATCTATACATGTTATATGTAATATGTTATATACAATAAAGTATAATATATATGATGAATATATGATACATATCTATGCCTGTATCTATATCAGATATACATGTAAAATATACATGTATTAATACATACATAGATATCCATCACTAATGTCTCTTTTTCCTCTCATGTACACCTTTCTGAAATTTCCTAAGTACTACAGTGGAGTGATGTTGACATGGCTGAGACAATTAGGTTCAACTAGGCTTAAGAAAAATGTTTTGAAAATCAAAGTAGACATTTACAAGAGAGATATTTTAAAAATATAACTAAACCACTCTAATTGCCTTCCTTTTCTAGTTAATCAAAGAATATGCAAAAATAAGATGTAAAAATGGAGATACAGCTACTATAAACAGAACAAAAAGTAAGTATAGATAAGGATGTGGACAAAAGGGAGCACTCGCATATTGTTTGTGGGGATATAAATCAGTACAACCATTATGGGAAACAGTATGGAAGTTCCTCAAAAAATTAAAAATTAAAATTAAAATTATGATCCAGCAATCCTACTACTGAGTATATATCAAAAGAAAATAAAATCAATATGTTGAAGAGATATCTGTGCTCCCATGTTCATTGCAAAATTATTCACAATAGCCAAGATATAGATTTACCCTAAGTATCCATCAATGGATGAACAGTTAAAGAAAATGTGATACATGCACACAACAGAATATTATTCAGATGTAAAAAAGAAGAAAATCCTGTCATTTGCAACAACATGGACGCATCTGGAGGACATTAGGTTAAGTGAAATAAGCCAGGAACAGAAAGACAAACACTGTACGATCTCACTTATATGTGAAATCTAAAACAGTTGAACTCATAAATGTAGAGAGTAGAATGGTGGTTACCAGGGGCTGTTGTACGAGTGGAGAGATGTTGTTCAAAGGTTACAAAATTTCAGTTAGAAAGAGTAAGTTTAAGACATCCATTATACCTATTGATTATAGTTAATAACAATGTATTATATTCTTGAAAATTGCTAAAAATGTAGATTTTAAATGTTCTCACCACAAAAAATTAAGTACGTGAATTTATACATGTTATTTTTGTTTGAGTCAGCCATTTCACAATGTATACATGTTTCAAAATATCAGGCAGTACTCACTAAATATATGTAAATTTTTGGTCAATTAAAAATTAACTGATTAAAAAAGAAAAAAAGTGCTTCACCTGAGAAATTAATTTTCTATCTTACTGTAATCATCTCACACATAACTATCTCCCTGTAATTATTTCACAATAGCTGACCATTAAGGCAAAAAAAGTGCCTCATAAAATATTAAGATATGAAATTAATACATTTTTGAAACACCTTGTATATACATTACCATGAAGTTAATTTTAAATACAGATAATGTATTTTTTTCTTGAGTTAATCTTAGTCTTTTCTCAAATGAGTAAGATATTTTTATCTTTCCTTATATTAAACTGGAGATACAGATCTGTCCGTGAGATGATGCCTAGCAAATAATGATGGAGGAAAAGGTTTTTCTTTCAAATAACCCTAAATCCACACACTAATTGTAGTTGAATCCTGCAGCAGTTGGCATTTTTAATTTCTGTGCAGAGTTAAGACTGACTTTTATAGTAATGTTTTTAAGGGATTTTTGATCAAATGTACTTATATCTATTACGTTAGCACTTACGAAGTTGCACTTGGTTTTGGACTCTTTGCCTCTTTGTCGGTTTCTTGAAATCAAATTGTGAAGCTCGATTTTACCATGGAAACACTAGAAAAATAGTATAATGTGAGTTTAATGTTTCACTTTTACAATAAGCCATATTTTATAAAAATAGATTGAGGTTATAAAGTATGATATGTCCGATTTCCTTAAGTACTAAATTTGACAGTTGATATCACCGATGTTTATTTCACTTTGACACTTCTTGCTTTACTTTATTATGAAGGTACATCCTCAGTCTTGCAAATGCAAATTTTGGCTTGTGATTCTCTTTCGAATATATTTTAGAGCAATTTTTGTGAAACAGGGGTAAGTAAAAAAATTTGCGCTATTTTTGAAAATGAGTTCTGTTATGGAATCAATGCAGTGCAGACAGCTCAAAATATCAATGAAGTGTTTGGAAAGGATGTGGCTAAAGAACACACAGTATGTTGATGGTTTGAGGAGTTCGGCTCTGGGTGATTTTAATCTTGAAAATGAGCCACGTGTGCAACCTGAGACCAAGGTGGATAATAATGAGCTGAAAGCTGTAGTGGAAGCGAATCCATCTCAACCACACGTGAATTAGCAGCAAGGTTTGACATTACTATTTCATCATTATTGGACCATTTGAAACAAATCAGCAAGGTAAAGAATCAGGATAGATGGGTACTGCATGAATTAAATGAGCATTAGAAGAGAAAATGTCTCGAAGCTTGCCTTTCTTTGCTGTCACGACATAAGGGTGAACCATTTCTACACCATATTGTTATGTGTGATGAAAAATGAATTCTTTTTGACAATTACAAGCTTTCAGCACAATGTTTCGATAAAGACGAAGTGCCAAAATACAGTCAAAAACCAAATATTCCTCAAAAAAATCTAATGATGTCTGTTGGTGGTCCATTGCTGGTGTTATCCACTACAGCTTCATGAAACCTGGCCAGTTGATTACAGCATATGTCTACTGCAACCAGCTGGACAAAATGATGAGGATGCTTGCAATTAAACAGCCGAGATTGGTCAATAGAGAAAGGCCAATCCTCTTGCAAGGCAAGGCTCGACCATGTGTCGCACAAACAACACTATTCAGACTACAGAAACTGGACTTGGAAATTTTCTGCTGTATTCACCAGACCTTGCGCCAACTGACTACCATTTCTTCCAGTCTTTGAACCACTTCTCACAAGGAAAAATATTCAATTCTCAACAAGATGTGGAAAACACCTTTCGTGATTCCATTGCCACTTGCTCTCCAGGCTTCTTCACTGCTGGCATAAACAAGCTACTGTTAGATGGCAAAGCTGTGTTGACAGTTTAGGCGCAAGCTTTGATTATTTGTACTGCTTCTCATTTGAGATATAATAAAGTACCCTTTTGATTCAAAATCAGACATTTCATATGTAATGCCCTAATAGCTTGAATTGTCTCAAAGAATTTTTGTTTTCCCTAAACCTTGCCATTATGTATACATGCAGCAACTTTTTCTTAATCTGGAAATACAATTGCTGAATTACAAAACATATCCCCAGTTCAAACATTCTGAACATACAGTGTTTTTTAAAGGAAGATAAGCATGGAATCATACACATATTGAAAGTACATAGTAAAGTACTTAAAATACACTAAATGGCATATTTTTTCTCCAAAATCCATATTATGAGAGAACTATATTACAATAACCTGGAGCCCTAACCCAAACCTACACAATCAGAATTATTGGGAATAAGATGAGAACTTTAATGTTTAAAGAAAATATTTGGGCGGTTTTCAAGCACAGTCAACTGTTAATAGAAGAACCAGTGTTGAACATTTATTAATTAGAGTAAGGGCCATATTGTTTGACATCTCGTGACGGAGAGATGGCACAGTAAGTTGTTTTCATTTAATCCTGTTCAAATGTAGACACTCAGAGATTTTTCTTTCATGTCGTTAGGCCACTAAACATCTCAATCTGTCTCAATGTCTTTGTGTCTTGAGATGGGTAAGAGATGGCAGGCAGTCAGTCTGGCAAAGATGCAGTGCCTGCAGGGATGGATGGGGATGGACATGTTCCTGCTAAATTCGAGGGGTGATTTATGGGGTGCCATGAAAAAAAATGGGTGTAAGTAGATGAACAATTAACATAGCTCCTCAGTAGATGTGATATGTGGCAATTTTTTAAATGAAATGCTGTATGTACAATCTGTTTCTACATGGCTCTGAGCAATGGACGATGAGGTCTGACAGGATTAATCAAGCTATAAATCTCAACCAAGAATGGAATGACACTTTGACAAATAACGCTAAAACTATTAACAGAATAAATTAGCTATTATAACACTACCCTTCATTTCCAGTGTTAGCTCCTACTTTTCTTGATGGTCTCTTCCTCACCTGCCCTCCACAGAAAATGTCGCTAATGTTGGAAGAATGTTTGAGGACACCTGTCACAACAACCTGTATGATGCAAGTTTATTCTCAACTTCACCTCACCTTTACACAGAGCTTCAGGATGCATAACTCTGGTGCCAAAAAATTCAGTTACTACCAAAATAGAATCTCATGCTATTATTAAACAATTTTCATTGTTCAAAAGTGCTAAATTTTAAAGGAATTCACAGTTTTACTTTTTCTACTATCCTTTTTTTCATCTTCAGCCAATCAACAAACCTCTCTCCATTCATTTCCCACAAATATAATAAGTAAGAAGGATGGTTGAGTGGAAGAGTCCTAAAGTCATCTGATTTAGATTTTTTATTTTCCTGGAATTTCATTTTTGTATATTCTTTTCATTATTAAAGTCAAATATATTCTTTGGAAGGTTGAATTGTTCAACTCAGAAACAGCCCTTGGTACATTTTCTTCCAGGGGCATGAACATCTTATTGCTTTATTAAGCGTCTAACAATAGCTGCAACAGAAACAAAACATTTTTCTTTAGCTATTACACCAAATATATCCAGAAAACTTGATTTAAGTCTTATAGTGGTTAAAAAACAAAGAAAACACATAGATAAGTGACTAGAATATGTAACACAAAAACACCAATTACCCTGATTTGATTAATTCACATTGTATGCTTATATCAAAATGTCACATATAAACTATATAGACAAGATTATGTACCCATAATAATTTAAAAAATCTTAAAAAATATGAATTTACAAAATATTTATTTTTTCTTCTTGGTCTTAAATACTTAAATTTTGAATAAAGTATTTGTTTTCACAAAATATTCATACTTTTTGTATTTAAATAAAATAGAGAAAATAATATGCTCAAATGACAAATATTTATGATTTTAAATGCCACATTTAGATTTTCTCTTCAATAAACAAATATTATAAAAATTCAGAAAGCAATTTCTCACAATTAACAATGAAATACATATTATTCAAAATGAGTTCTTATCATGGGAAAAAAACGGGTAATTGACTCTGACCTGATGTGAACTTTCAGCTTCAGTATTTTAGGGAAAATCCAGTTACCCCCAAAGGATTGCATGATCTCATTTGACATGCAGTGCTACTTCAGGATTGATGCGGCATGTAATTTGTCCAATTTTAGCACAATAATGTCTTGCAACTTAATGAAAAGCATTCTTGGGGATAGCTTGAAATAAAATTGGCTTCAGTGAATGAATCCTATAAAACAAAATTATGTTGGAAGACGAGGCAAAGTTGTAGAGCTAATTATTTTAGTAGCTCTATATATCTGCCTATAACATGAATGCATTAAAAGTTTAGCAAGCTATCAAATTTTATTATATTATATATGTGCCAATAAGTTATTAGTATAAATTATAAATTATACTTATTTTGTTTTTTAAATGTTTTAAAGGAAAACATGTAAATATATTCTTGTAATTTTAATCAATGTAGACAAAGCAAATAATCCTCTCAATGACATTTTTTTCCAAAGCAGACTTTTCTTTTTATAAATAATATGAATTTTAAGGCCAACAATTGCTACCTAGTGATTTCATGTGTGAAAATATATATAAATACATATATAGAAACATAAAAGATGTTTTATTATGTGTTTTACTATATAGAAAATTTTATACAACTTGCTTTTTAAAGTTAATATATGTATTTGTGTTTTTATATAAATTAAATTTCTGTCTATGGAATTTCATCAGATAAAATTACAAAATTTAATATATTTGCAATACCCAAGTTTGGAGACTCAATAGGATCGCCTATAAACTTCTGGTGGATATTCAAACTGATACCACTTTTTCAGAAAAAGACAGCGTTTCTTGTGATTAAATATCCAGTTTATATACTCTGTTTTACTCACCAATTCAACTCCTAAGCATAAATAAAAGAGAAACACTGCAGCTACATACAGGAAATGTGCATAGCAGTATGGTTATAAAAGAAAAAAATGGAATAACCAAAGAGTCATTGAGAAAAAAATGAAAAATAAATTTTGTAACATTTACACAGTGATTTTTACACAACTATTTATCATAAATCTACTGGAACCAGTTCTGGAGGTAGACAAATAAGTGATATATAAGTAGGTAGGTAGGTGGATGGTAGAGGTATAGATTAAGGTTTGAATATTACAGAATAATTTGCACCCTTTTTAACATAAAAAAAGTGAAAACACAAAATCCTTTGGACCATCTCCCAGGTCACCGGATAAGGTCTATACAAATGAGGGATGTGGCTCACGCTAATAAAAATAAGTACTATAAACCATAAAATACCCACTTTACGAATTTTAGAAACAACTAAAATAATAGTATCTAGGTATACACAGATATGCAATACATTTTTTAAGAAAAGAAAGGAAATAATAAATATGAAATTTATGACAGTAATTTTCTTCAAGTACAATTATTTTGGCCATTTTATTTACAGTGAGTTGAATGTTATCCTCAATATTTTATTTAATTATTAAATTAAAAAGGAATTTTCTGCATTAATTAGTATATCAAAATTTGTTATTGAATAAACTATTATGTGCTATATTTTGTGCTCAAATACAGTTTTATTTGTACATAGCACTTAATATCTGTAGAACTGATACACAGATAAATGAATAAATATATCTTGCTTCAAAATGACTATATAAGGAAAAACATTAAAATGTAAAATCTTACTTTTAATGTTCTTTGAAAAATTGGTGACACTTCTACTCAAAATTATACACATACACATACACACACACACACAATCTTAAGTGGTAATTCTTTGAAAGTAACCAAAGTATCAAATTTTTTTGCCTCAATAAAAATTTGTTCAATTAATACCCCATTAGCAAGAAATTATGGAATTCTTTAAAAAAAAGTATCAGTTTTTATAATACCCAGACTTGTGTGTGTGTGTGTGTGTCTGTGTGTGTGTGTGTGTAAGCTTAGTCTAGGAGAATTCTGGTAAAATCTGGTTATGTTAGAGTTTCACTGAATATAAGGTTGCATCTTGGAGCTTACAGATGAAAAAGGAACAATCATTCACGAATAAGTTCACACCATCGTTGAATGCACTTTGCACAATGTGACTGGCACTTTGAAAGGTAGGAAACGTGGGTTTATCACAAACAGGGAAATTAAGTTATAAGAAACTATTCAATAAGTCAAACAAAGTAGCATATAATTCACAGGGCATTTCCAAGCAACATTAAATCTACCTAGCCAAATATGGCTTTTTTCCTCCTCCTCTAAGGCTTTCAGAAAAATGTACAGAGGAAAATGATTATTTAAACCACAGTTTTATTTAGGGCTACCCTGTGGTTCAGAAAAGTCAATTATTTTCAAGTTTGTTTTCTTCAAAGTAGACATTCTTTGGATTGAGATATATCCAGTTCCAGTAACAACTACTGCGCCTTCTGCTTTGTTTATGTATTGTGATTATAGGCTGCTTACTGTATCCCGCTTGAGTTATAGGCAAAACCAGTTCTAAAACCTCAAATGCGGCAGGATGGCTACGGAATTTAAAATGATATACATACAAAGGGCCAGGCAAAGAATGTCTTCTTTTTCTACATCATGCTTTCAACAGGGCCTTAACCTCATGGAAATATGTTACATAAATCCATTGAAGGCTACTAATGGATGAGCAGTACTAAAAATCTTTTATATTAAAATTAGGACATCCTATATCCAGTTTAATAGCCATTTTTATTAAGGGGTATATTTATCCTGCATGCTCGAGACTGGCTGGAGGATTAAATTTAGTTAGAATAGCAATACATATATTTAAATTTACATAAAATAGTTATATTCTGCCTATTTGCATTTGTTTGCCATTTTTAATATCTTAATAGCTTAGAAACATACAATCATGTGATTTAAATTCAATAGCCATAGTTTTTAACTATTCATGTTTCTGTAGATATCGGAGACTTACGATAAAAGATATTTTATAGACTCACAGAATTTAGTTAGAAATTTTACATCACAAGACTTGACATTGTAAAAATACGGTGAGAACAATTGTCTTTAAAAATGGAGCTGTGCAGGAAATAAGTGATACTGTCTCATTATATTTCTGAAAGGATTTTCCCTTCCTGATGACTGAGATAATATGGCATTATTATAGTATCAGCATTTGATCAGCACTTTTTCTCAAAAATAAGTCTGAGTCTTATCAGGAAAAGAAAATTAGGGAAGCAGGCTTTGATATGGATATCAATACCGTAATAGCATCCTGAAAAAATTGTATCGTATTTCCATAATATGATGCCATGTGGAATTGTAGTAGGAAGAATACAAGTCAAAAACATCTCTTCTGGTATGTAATGAACACATTCCTAAATGAGCATAATCTTAAGATCGGTTTTCTCAAAGAATATGGAAATTTGTCATTTACAAGAATGCTCTTATTTTACATAACCAATATTTTTATTGCAAAATTCAGCCCTTATTTCATCTCACTTGTAAATTTAATGGTTATAATGCATTTAAGTGGAACAAGCCTGTTAAAATTCAAACTAAATATTTTATATATGCAATACCCTTTTCAAAAAAATAAAGGAATGTGGTCTTCCTTTTTTATTTTTTATATTTTTTGGCATAGGCAAATAAACATATTTATTTTAACTTTTTTTTAAATACTAATCGCATCTAAATCCTAAAAACGTGTCTTTTTTTCAGTAGCCAGGTTGAATCGCTTTGTGAAATTAATGAAAATAGAATAAATTTCTTCTCAATGCTTATTTTTCACATAAATGTTAATAATTTTATTTAGAGAAGGTGAGATAAGTCCATTTTGTTTAAGTTCTAATGAGGCAATAATCTATTACTCATTGAATATGCAAATATTTACAATATATTATAGTGATTAACTGAAATTTTTTTTCTTGTATACTATCAAATCTTTAACTTCTAATATTGGATTTTTTCATACTTTACTGAAATAGAAATTCAACAAAAACATTTCACTATTCTGAACTTTTTCTTCATTTCCCAAAATCTGTTCCTCTATAATAGAATCAGAACACAAGTTTTGCATACCAATTCTTATGTTTATATGCACTTTTAGTGCTTTCATCAATTAAGTGGCCTTTGAAAATAAAAAGATAGGCTTTCCTTTTTCTTTTATTTATTTATTTGCTTTGCCACCAATTTAACTTCCTTCACATAGAAAAATAATATTACAGAAAGACTTGCACAAATTTGGCAACAATAGTTTACCTGAACAGATTTTTCAGTCTTAGGTAACAGCTTTCTTGGTTCTGTGAAAAGCATATATATTCAGTGTGATTAAAATACTTTTGAAACCGAATTGTTGAAAACAACAGTAGTGGAAAATAACATTCTGATTTAAAATGACAATAAAGCTAAAAGTAATGCCTTATCAACAAGACTCTGGTATACAGGATGAGTGTATTTTAGCAAAGTCATGGTTAATTACCATTCCTCCCAAATTAAACGCAGTGTGATTTCCACCCAAGAATTGCTACTAAGTTATCTCTCCTAGAAACTTATCCAATTATGTGATATTTCCACATAAAGAGATCCAACTGACACATTATTTTCTGCAATATTTGGAATTTTGATGCAAACTGTTGGAAACTGATTTTGCTAATTATTGAAATGCTCATCATTTTTATCCAGAGTAAGTCCATCTTAGATTTTGCTTCTTGATAACAGTTGAACCAACTCTATCCGCAGTTGAGAGGTTTGGCCATGATTAGCTATGACCACAGCCAACCAGTTAAAACTAACTCTATTTTTTTTTTTTCCTGAACACTTACTTTTTTCCATTCAAACCAGGGTAGACACAATCATAATAGCACAGGAAGGTAAATTGAAAACTTTAATATGATTTTGTATACCTGAGAAAGTTTATATTTGCAACAAATGTGCAACTTCAAGAATGTAAAGTTTGCCATTATATTTAGTATTTGCAATTCAACATTTATCCTGGTCATGTATATAGAGCTAGCATATTTTCAAGAAAAGTCCATTAGTATTAATAACACCTTGTTTACAGAGTTCATTTTTACTAATACACATCAAATATAAACATCATCTGTTTATATTACCAAGTTTTATATCTGTTTGGAGGGATTTCAGATGTTTGATTTTGAAACAATACTACTCATTTTCCTTGTTCAAGTTAACACATTAACTTTTTTAAAAATTTCTGCCCCTGAAGAAACAATCTCAAGATAAAGACAAATAAAGCAAAGTCCAAAACACCTTGCCCCACAAAATGTCACTTTTTCACTGTTATTTTGAGGAGATTTAGTAAGAAATGTTAATGCCAGTCACCAAACTACAAATTCATGTAAACTGTTTTCTTTGACTGAACTGTTAAGTATAATCATGTTTATAATATTATACATAGTCCATTTATATGTTTTTAATATTTGTTTGTTTCTGACTGGAAAAATACAGTTCTAAATACTCTATGTAAGTTTCCCTGATCTTCCTGCCAATTGTTTTGATGTTTTTTTCTGTTGTTTTTAATGCTGAAGCCTTTCTTTCCTTAGTTTACTAGTCCATTTCTCCCAGCCAGATGGTTTTTACTCTACCTTGTACACAGGATCTCACTGAGGCATCATTTTTATACTACAGGATTTTCTTTTCTTTCTTGATCCTATCTCTACCTCTTTAGAAAAATGAATTTCCTATTCTGCTAAAGTTCTAGTAGCATCCTAGCAGGAGGGATAAGGTGGGCATTTTTTTAATTTTTTTCTTCATTCAATGAATGTCCGTATTTTACAAAGGATACTAATAATAATTTAATAATTTCAAAAACATTTTTCTCAGAAGTTTGAGGACATAACTCATTTTCTCCAATTCAATGCTGCATTTGAGAATTCTAATAACATTTTTATTTTGATTTCAATTAATTTAAAAATTATTTTTTTCTCTATGGAAGTAACTGGTCTAACATTTTACAATGAAATATTTTGGTATGTGTTTTTCTAGTCACTAAACATTACTAGGAATGAGCCTGTTCAGTCCAGAGATGTAGTTTCATGTATTATTTCTTTGATAACACTATGTATTCTATTTTTGCTATTCTTTCTGAGATTTATAATTCATATATATCATTTATTATAGTAATTTTCATAAAGTAGTTTTTTTGCAATTGTAATATCTTCACATTTGTACTTTCCATTTTCACAATTGAAATTTATTTTCTGTTGTCACAATTACAACAAACAAGAATTGTGTTTTTTGTATCTCTTAGTTGTTACTATCATATACATATTTAAAAGATTCCATGAAACTTCAAATGATTAACCATATCCGGTTTTCTTTATTTTCCAAGTAAATGGACAGATGCTACTTGCTCATTGTCTTTGAAGATGCATGGCGCCATGCAATCTATTCTGTCCAATGAGTTGTGGTGAATACTGGTTTGTTTTCCCTTTGCTTCTGAGCATTTACTTTCTAATGTGAAACCTTTTATGATGTCATTTCTCAACCAGTTAACTAAAAAGTATGTAGATACAGGTGATGCAGTCATAAGATGCTGGAGCTTCCATCAACTTTGATATTGAGTGGCTCTGGGAGTTGTCTACACCCAGCGTAAACTTTCCAAAGGCTATTCTACTACTATTACCACCAACAACAATAATAAATGCATACACACATATATATATATATGCATACATACAAGCATACATACACACATCTTAATTTTCCTAAACCACTGCACTATTCAATTCCTGAATGCTTATTGATCTTTACTTTTCTGATTATGCTTTTTAAAAAAGAATTTAATAGCCTATTGTTAGCTATCTGTTTGAGAAGGGCTATGCCCTATGAGTGATTAGCTCAAAAAACAAACTTAATTTTTTCCCATTATAACATCTCCAAATATACAAGTTTATTTATTTTTCTGGGAAATTTCAGTTTTTTAAGAAAAAAATAGTGTGATTTTTCTTTGGCTGTGTACAATTTACTGCCAGTAATCTCGGATTAGAATTTGGAGGAGACTGCTCTGTTTCTTGCTGTTAAGGAGCAGACTTCAGTTTAGTATAGCAACTCAATCACTTTTCTTACTCATATCTAAATCTATTATCTCTCAGGTTTACACACACAGCAGTCCCAAACATTTTGGCACCGGGGACCGTTTTCATGGAAGACAATTTTTCCACGGATGCCGGTGTGGGGGACGAGGAGCTCTGCTGCCCGGTCCCTAGCAGGCCACGGACCTGGGACCAGTCTGCAGCTTGGGGATTGAAGACTTCAGTGGAATATGTATTAGGTCTTAGGGGAGGGGAGATCATCTGTGTTGATTAGGGAGGTAATTCAGAAGACTAAGTTCTCCAGCACGCATAGTTTTATTCCAACCCCCACATTCATCTCAATATTCACAATTCTGGTATCTCAGCGTTTCATGTCTTCTTGGAATTCTGGAGAATTGTCTTGCTTCTGATTGTTATTGTTCTGTGCAAGCACATAGCTTTCATATTTATGTTCTTACTAAAACAATTACTGCGCTTTTGTCTGCTCTTTATTACGTTTTCCTTCATGTGAATATGCACTTTTAGTATTATTATTATGGTTATTATTACCATTATCCTATCATGTGAATAATGTTTTAGGAGCGAACATTATAAATGCTCACATTCATGCAAATATGTTTTTACTCTAAATTTCTCATACATTCCCATTATATATCTTTACATGCTCATTGTCTTATCCTTAAGCCTGTTTTTCAGTTTCAAAGTTGACACTAAAAGGAAAACTAATAACTATGATTTTTTGAATGTTTAAGGTATGTCTGTACCTTTTGAAATATTTATATACAATGAATCAAATAATCTTTGTGAGCCTATGCCACTGTATGTATCAGAGTTAGGTAACTTATCTGAGGTTAAAGTGTTAGTAAGTACAAGATTATACTGAGTCTTATCACAGATCTGTGTGATTCTAGAAATATCAAGCTTTGCAATACCTTGGGGTTACTAAAAATAACAGCAACATCAATGATGGAGTTGTAGAGGGATAAATTCTGTAAGAATTACTTGATTTGTCAAATTTTCAGCATTTTCAATTAAAAATTGCTCATAAACTGGTATATGCTGATTCATCAGGAGTTAAAAAAGGCAAAGAAAATAAATCACCATATAAATATATAATAATTTAAGACTTAAAAATCAAAATAAAGAGTTGAGATAGATGAATTCAAAAATTATTAAAGTGACCATAAGTTATTTATTTTTTTCTGAAAAATGGAGAAACTTTAGTCCTTCATCATATTTAAGTTAACAGGTGATTCATCAAGATTCAGAAATTATTTATTTGGAATCATTTCAGACAGAAATGACAGTTCGTTTCATATGGAAATGTGAATATAGAAATTCTTATTCTGTATAAATAAAAACCTATAAATACACACACAAACATATGCACACACATAGAAATAAATGCTCCATTTCCACAGCATTCAGATATTATAGCATTACAATGTAACCATTGCAGTTTTATTCTGTTTACTTTAAATTTCAACATATTGTACAAAGTCACAGAGGCATAAACTTTAGTAATACTACATAGTTTTGAATTAAAAATATTTATACATATTTTCATAAAGACAGTTTTCCCTTTGAAATTTACTTGAATGGCAAAATAAGCTTTATTTATTGATATAATTGTACTTAACTAATCATTAACTTATTTTTTTCTTGTTTGGACAATGATTAAACACAGTGCTTACAATCAAAGCTTTGTTATTTGTTTTGTTGAAAGTGAAGAGATGGTATCATGAAGTTTAGGAAAAAAGGACAATTATACTGAAAGTGAATGAAACCAGTCTATTTTGTTTGGTGAAATGGCATCCTAATCATCCAACCATCTCTTCCTTTGACATCTAGAAGTCTTCATTGTATGCCCAATGATGAATGCTTTGTTCAGACTGAACACTTTAAACTGCTGAAAGTAAGGGCATCTGCCAGTTTTATGCTTATGTGGCATTACACAAAACCCCTTCTGTTGTTTGCCTGACAGAGGAGCATACATCTCCTCTTTCAGCAGAAAGCCTCTGTTGAGAGTTTAAACTTCAAGTCTCTTTGCCAAACAATGCCCCATCCATGATCAAAGTAAAGCAAAGATTTGACATTCAAGTTCATGTCCAGCATCATTAGCAGATATTCAATAGGAAAAAAACCCTCTTTAATTCTAAAGGAATAATTTGACTAGTATCTGGAAGTTGGCGTTTCACCAAAGACTACAATGCCCAACAATGCAAAAAAACAGGCTTTATTTTGGCCTCACTTTAATTACTTTTGGCTATTCCTACCCTCTCTTGACTAAACACATTAGCCTTATGGGCCTTCATTGTCTTTGACACAATTCTGCAAATTATCCCCAAGATTCATTTAAAATTACTCTATAAATATCTTTTCTTTATAACTTTTCCAAATCCTTTATTTCACTATCATCTAATCTAACTGCCGTGCTCCACGGAAACCGTTCTTGTGAGTTAACAGCCTCCACCAGGGGGCCAAAGCCAATGGTTCTGTCTGTGCTCGTCTTACACCACATACTGCCATGCATTTACCTTATTAGAGTATTTATCACATTTCATTACATTATTTATCTCCATTTCCCTTGAGTGAGGCTCAAAAAATGCCTCCTTTAACTTCTTACCGAAAATGTCTCGTAAAATTCTTGGTGTGTATAAGGAATTCCAAAAAAATTAACATATATATGAACAATGAGGTGTAATAGAGTCTTTTAGTGTTCTTATCTGATTCTCCTGACTGTCTGAGCATATGAGATCGTTACCTTTCCAATGACTTTGAAGTCGGGTGTGAGTCATATGATCAATTCTAACCAATGGATAATTGGTGGAAATAACACGTGTCACTACTGGGTCAAGGTTGTATCCGCCATTGCAAGACCCTCTGGTGTTCTTTTCTCTTGTCCTAGTGTTCTTGAAGACTTACATTGAGAGGAGATTCTATGTGAACAAAATGGTCAGAAAATCTGCCTAATCCAGAACAACTGCTCTGGAGTTTCACCCAATACCACAGAAGACTTAAGTATCAGCAAGAAATAAACTTCTGTTTTATTATGCCAAGATACTTCCATGAACAGCAACAAAAAATAAAAAACACTGCAGAAACAAAAACTACTCAACATTCAACTATTGGAAGTCTGCAGAATAAGAGATAGAGCCAAGCTCCCTAGATAGTTGTTCTTTATAGGCTATCTGCAAATCACTGCTTGTCAACTGGGCAATTTCAGATGGTGCAAGGTCAAAATAATTTTCCTTATAATATTAGGCAATATTTTTATTTTTACCATGTTGACACTTCCACTAATGGTGCAAAAACAGTGCCAGGTAAAACTGCTGGCAACTTAGCAAGTACCAAAATAGTGAAACCAAAGTTATGCTAGTCATTATGTTCCTCACCCCTAAGCAGTCCCAGGGAAAAAAATTCTAGTTTCCCTTAAAAGTATAGTCTTGGTGAAATTTTATTAAAAAGAAAAAATATTAATTATTATCACTTATGTAATTTCATTAATTCCTGATTCCTGAGTCAACATTGTTTTAATATTCATTGTGTCAAAATGAGAAGTCTGCATATAGCACTTCTGTCTCAAGAAAGAAGTTGTGTGATTGTATTGTGAGCTGAACCAGCAACATTTTCATGAAATATCATTTCGACTTGAACAAACAACTGGCAATTAAAGTGTGACTAATCTAACTTGGGTATTTTCAAGTTTCTCAATAATAAATAAAGTGAGCCTATCCCTTCAAGAAAAAACAATTTAAAGTGACATGTAATTAAAATCATGCAGGAAGTACATTTTTTTAAAACAGTGCAACAGAAGTTAGGTTATATAACTGTGAAGTCATGAGCCTTGAATCTAACCAATTTCAAGCTTCACATTGAATGGTTAAAATGGCAAGTCTTTTGGAGTACTTTTATAGAATATAGAATAATAAGGAGGTACAGTACCGAAGAATAAATCTGACCAGCTCATTATTTTAAGAACAGAGAAACAAAAATGCAGTAAAGGAAGTAGAAAATTTACATCCACAGCCACTAATCTTGGAAGAAGTTCTTTACATTTAGATCTATATCTTTTATATAGAAAATCCTAAATTGTTTAAGTTTTCTTAATGCTTATACATAGCTATAAGTTTGAAATCCCAGTGTGTGTGTGTGTGTGTGTGTGTGTGTGTGAGAGAGAGAGAGAGAGAGAGAGAGAGAGTGAGAGAGAGAGAGAGAGTGACAGAGTGACAGAAAGAAAAAGAGATCAACATAATTTTATTCATGCTGTGTGTTCTTCCCGAAACATTTACTTCTAACATTCTACTAAAGAATAGAAAGAATGTTTTACTAATTCTACTAAACAATATAATGAAGACTGTAAGAAAAACTTAAACATGACGCCAAAAAAGTGATGATCATTAGTTAGGAAGTTAGACATAAATCAGACATATTGCATTGTTATTAATAGTCTGTGGGAAGATTAGACACTGTGAGTCAGTGAAGAGACCTTTATTTAAACAACCCAGAGACCACAAAACCATTTTAAAAGGCCATTAAAAACTATATCAACAAATCCCATTTCCCCAGGCTAATTAACAACAAGCAGATAGCATTGAATTACATGTCTGTGAGACTGTTCCTAATTTTATAAGGCTGCATTGGTATGGGTATATTTATATTTCTCAAAGATAATATTCCATAAGCATAAAAAGACGGGGAAAGCAATGTGTCTCCTTTCTCACCTTAGAAAATAGTCCCTACCCTCGCTCCTGGTATGTTGAATTGTCAGTCATGTTGACTTAAAGATTCGAAAAAGTCTTTTCGAAATTAAGCTTTCTTAAAAAAAATAAACTGCTTAGGTCAATCTTCTTGTCTCTACTCGGCAGTCTAGAAATGGACTTCTATCCCTAATACCTTCATAATAGATAATCCAAGGTGTAATACTCCAGCATAATCAGTACCAGAAAGAACAAGAGTGAGAATATTCAAAATCAAGTCTAACACTATCTTCCTGTTAGCAGGAGTGAACAGAGCACCTGGAACTGGGAATTGGTCCAAACGACGGTTGTTGCTAGAGACTGACAACACAAAACTTGTAAAACAAAAATGTAAACTGAGAACATTCAGCTACAATGACCTCACATTCCTCATCCAATTGGGTAAAATAGTTTACATCATTTAGTTAGGTTAAGGATAAGGATACTATACTAATCTTAAAATAAGTAATAGCCGTGGTCCTGAGCTTCTAAATCAGGACAATTCAGAAATTCAGTAAATTTTCTCTTAAGAACTAATTCCCCTATTCCAATGATGGAGTTGCAGTGGGTGATTTTAAATTCAGTATTCTGCCAATTTAACCTGAAGTATGAAAACTCGATTTAGGTTTTTATAGTAACCAATACATCTGTATCAAAGGATTTACCCAGGGATGAAATACTATCAATTTTGTCTCTGTTAGTTTGAGGTAATTTTTTTTTGTCATTTGTAATTTAAACATCACTTAGACAATAGATTGGCCCCCCCTTTTTCATTTCTTCATTTTGAAGGAATTTCTAGCATCTCAAAAAGACTAAGATACATGAAAGCTTTTTGTAGCAATTTAACTGTTTAATCATTTTTAAAAAAATGTTACCTTTTTGAGGATCCACTCCACAATGGCCAGTAAATAAGTATTATCATGCCAGTAAGTGCAGTCTACTGAGAATAGAGGCAGCTGTGGATCCCCCAGAAAAGTTATACAGGGGAGAGGATAGTGAGACACCTTGGCGTTATTCATTAACTCCAAGTGTTAAATGAAAAACTTAAACATACATTACCTTTTGAATCTTTCACTATGCACACATAGCAGGATCATGTTCATTGTTTCCCCACTGCCTAACATCAGAGAGCAGAAGGGAGAACTCAAGATATTCGTTCTAGATGTAACTATCTACCTTGGAATTCAGGAAAGAGACAATATCAGCATCTCATTCCTATTCCAAGGTGGAGGGGAACTCTGCTTCCATTCAAATTAGGATGAGAGGACAAATAGCCCTGAGATATGTCCCATAATAGTCTCGTTATGATATATCTAGATAATACAGGTAAGTAATTAAGAATTTTTTCACTTGTATATATAATATATCCACATATATTTAACAAGCATTAGGGAAAGTACTATTAGAAGCAAAAAGAAAAGACATGTACTGTGATTCCATTTATGCAGTAAAAACACACACAATAAATGTCATATTATTTATGGATGAACACATGATAAAATCAAAGAAAAGCCATGATGAAACTTGAAGAGAAAGGAAATAGAATAGGTAATGAGTATATACATTATTTAAAATAATATAAATATTCAAAATTTTTAGACTGCTTGGTGGTAATAGGGTATTAGTTGTTTCATCATGATGTTATGCCTTTCTTATTTGTATAACTACTATGTTGTATTTGCTCAATATTCAAAAATTATTTTTAGGTAGTATGTTTTCTGAATTTGATATTTTTAATTAATAAACTTCATTTTTCAGAGCAGCTTTAGGTCCATAGAAAAATTGAACAGAAAGTACACAGAGTGTATTCTATGAGTTTTGCCAAATGTATAATGACATTTATTCAACACTGTAGTATTATGCATATTAGTTTCCTGCCTCTAAAAATCATCTGTACTCTGCTAATTGTCCCACCTTCTGCCTTAATACCTGACTATCACTGATCATTTTGCTGTCTCCATAGCTTTGTCTTTTCCAGAATGTCATATTATTGGAATCATACATATGAAGCGCTTTCAGATTGGCTTCTTTCACTTAGTAATATGCATTTAAGTTTTCTCCATGTCATTTCATGATTGTATTACTTAATTGGTTTGTTTTATCTCACCTTACATTAATTTAAATATCTATTAGCTAGAATCACGTATTTAAAATATGCAAGTCAATACCATGTTATCACAGACATAATGATGCTTACCTTCATGGACATTACATTTTGTTAGCAAGGATAACTCAACGCACACATAGATGTCTTTGAAGTTTTTTCCAAGGTTGAGATTTCTAAAAGGATATTCCTAGGGATGAGATCTTTAAGTGCAAATATTTAAGGGAGAAGTGAATGAAAAATCAATATCTACATGTTTGGTTTATTTATTTGTTGACTAAAGCTTTCTTTTTTATCAACACAGTATAAATTCATTTGAATGAAGAATTAACAGTTCAACAGTTTCTTGACACAGCCCTTGAAGATCCCTGGCCACAGGAAAAAAGTTACTCTGCCATAACACATATTGCCATTTGTATAATACCTGCTACGTGATAAGTATCATACTAGGCAGTATATACACTACATTACTTCAAACCCAACTTCACCATTTGTGAAATGTACCTAAATAACAAAGAAGAAATCTCTTCAATTAGTCATGAGATTGCATCAGATATAACTTGCACTCTAGTTCCAGTTAAGCAAAAATGTGAAAAATAATATTTCCTTTAGAATTAATAAAATGTGATTTTTCCTATTTATTTTTACTAAAATGTGATAAAATATAATGTTATCTTCATTTACTATATGAAACATTGAGGTTCAAAGTATTGTTCCTCAACGAAGTTTAAAAGACAGTAAATGAAATAATTAGATTAATACTTAGGTACTCTTAATCTTTGCACATAACTTTACAGTTCATTTGCAAATATAAGATACATTCAGATTAACACAAAAGAAAACTAAGAGTTTATTGTTAAAGGTAGATGATTCTTAATAATAAGAAAATACTAATTACAAAACAGTTTTAAAACCATGAATGCATCATTATAATTACTGTAACATTTTATATTTTTTAAAACTAGTGTTAATGTTGTCATGTCAGAAAACTCTCTCCATTCTTACTTTTTTCTAGAGTTAAAGATTTTTCCCCATTCTCAATAGCCAAGGTATGGAATCAACCTAAGTGTCCAACAATAGATGAATGGGTAAAGAAAAAATATATACATACACAATGGAATATTATTCAGCCATAAAAAGAATGGATTTCTGATATTTGCAACTATGTGGACATACCTAGAGGACATTACATTAAATGAAACAAGTCAGACACAGAAAGACAAATATCACATCATCTCACTCCAATGTGAAATCTAAAAAAGTTGTTCCCAAAGAAGTAGAGAGTAGAACAGTGGTGACCAGAGACTGAGGCGGATGGGGGAAAGGGAGAAATTGGTCAATGGTACAAAATTAGTGTTAGGAATAATAAATTCAGGTATTCTGTTGCTCAGCAGATTGACTATATTTAATAAGAAGATATTACATAAATCAAAATAGCTAGAAGAGAGGATTTTGAATGTTCTTACTCCAAAGAAATGATTGACGTTTGATGTGATAAATATGGTAATTACCCTGATTTGCTCATTATGCAATGATTACATGTAAAGAAACATCACATCGTACTCCATACATATGTGCAATTGTTATGTGTCAATATTTAAAAAAAAATAATTTCCCTAATGCATTGCTGCTAGAACAGATTGATTTGTAATAAGCAATTTTTTTCTGGTTTATCAAGAAGAAAATTGCTATTTATGTGATATTAACCAAAAGTAGTAGGTATTCTTTCCACATTAATGACAATATGCCCCTAAAGAAAATGCTTCTCTCTTGTGATTTTCCTAACTATAGTCAACCAAGTTTCTTCAAAATTTTATTCTGCTCTAATGCCACAATTTGATTGATTTCTTGATCTTCCAAACTCTACTAGTTTTTATGGCGATAAAATCCACATAGCATTACCATTTTATCAAAAAATATTTTAAGGCAAACTCTTAAAAACAGAAAGATTAGTGTTTTTCAGGAGCTAGGGGTTGAGGAAGAATGGATAGTGACTGCTAGTGGGTACTGACTTTCTTTGGGTGGTGTGCAATTAGATAGAGATGATTGTACAACACTTTGAATAAACTGAAAACCAGCAATTGTGCACTTTAAAAGGAAGAAGCTTATCACAGTTGAATTATACCTCAATGCAACTGTCTTTTATGAAAATGGAAACCTCTAAAAATTTTCTTATGAGAGAAAGACAGCTGGATTTTGGATTTCCCTAAAATGGCAGTAAGGAAAAAAGACAAAATATTTAGATGTAAAAATGACAAAATGAACAAAAAACAGTTTATCATGCCTGCATATTTTAAAAATGAATATTTTAAACAGAGATTTTAGTAATTTTCAATAATTGTCTTTCAGAAAAGTATTCAGTAAAAATCATCTTAGATACTGTGTATGTTAATAATCACAAAAGAAAATCTCTTGCAAAAATCCTAAAATGCTAAACAGAAAAAATGACATAAAACGTAGTAATAGAAAGTAAAGAAATGACATCAATTATGTCTAAATTGAGAAAAGTTTTCTTGCCTAATCTAGTCTGATAGATATCAAACAGTGTGGTATGTAAGATTATGCAGCAATCAATCAGTAGACCTCTGTGTCACCATTAAGATCACTATAAACCAGCGGTTACCAATCTTTTTGGCACCAGGAACCGGATAGATGGAAGACAATTTTTCTACAGACTCAGGTGGGCTAGCGATGGTTTGGGGATGATTCAAGTACATTACATTTATTGTGAACTTTATTTCTATTATTATTACATTGTAATATATAATGAAATAATAATACAACTCACCATAATGCAGAATCAGCAGGAGCCCTGAACTTGTTTTCCTGAAACTAGATGGTTCCACCTGGGGATGATGGGAGACAGTGACACTCTGACACTCGAAGTGTGTTGCTTATGTCCAGTCTACTCCATAATCTCATTTTGGTTTCTGTCACTGCAGAAAACCCAGCTTCACAAAGATAGGATGTTAGAAATGGAAACAGGCTTTTCAGTGCTTTTGTGGCAATCTCAGGATATTCTGCCTTGACTTTAATCCAGAATGTATGGAGATTTGAAGTTTTCTCAAATATACTGTTAAGGCCACTGTCATTTGCGATCTCAAGCAGTTGGTCCTCTTCTAGCACAAAGTCAATTCACCTGGCTTATTCACAAATGGGTCATGGATCCATTCCTTCCCATTTGGGGGTCCTTTGTGATTAGGAAGTAATGTTCAATCTCCTTTGAAACCTGAGATAGGTGATCATGCACCAGCTGGGAGAAAGAAGACCCTGGCTCAGTTTCTTTCAAAATCTCTACTAATCTTTGAAACATGTCAAAATTTCCAGTTTGGCTTTAATGCAGCCACTTTATCTGCCAACTTGAACATAGTTGTCGTTCTCTCCTGAAGTGACAGATTGAGCTCGTTGAGCAGGTTGAATATGTCACACAAGTAAGCAAGTTTTGTGACCCATTCTGTGTCACTGAAATGTACTTCCAGTGGTGACTATTTTTCTAAAAGAAATCTCTAGAGTAGCTCTCATAACTCAAAAACTCTGGCCAATGATCTACCTTTAGGAAGCCATGTCACTTCTGTGTGTGAGAGAAGATGTTTGTGCTGTGTGTCCATCTCCTCACAGAGCTTCATGAACAGACATGAGTTAAGGGCATGTACTTTATTGTGGTTGATAATTTTAATCACATCCTGCAAAACATTGTTTAGTTCAGGTGACATTTTTCGGCTAGCCAGCATTTCTCTATGGAAGACACAGTGCCTAGATTCACATTCAGAAATTACCTCCTTGACCCAAGTAGTGAAACCAGAAAGCCGTCTAGTCATGGCAGCAGTTCTGTCCATGCGTATACTGACACAGGATGACCAATTCAGTTTTCTTGATTTGTAATCATTCCAAAACTTGAATAGTTCTGCAGCTGTGGTGTTGGGTGGCAACAAAAGTACACATACCATATTCTCATGCACATCCTCTTGAAAAATATATCACACAAAAACAAACATTGTTGCCTTGTCAACATCAGTAGATTCATCAAGTCAACCTGGATCGCATACCACGGTGACTCATTAATCCTAACAATTGTGCCTCAATAACTTCTGCTATTTCATCAGTTTGCCTAGTTATGGTACTAGCCATAAAAGGAACATGTGCCACCTTTTGAACTGCAGCCTCTCCTAAAACTTCATGGCAAATGTCCTTAGCAGCAGGCAGGATCAACTCTTCACCAATAGTAAAGGGCTTCCTAGCTTTAGCAATGTGGTTAGCCACTAAGAATGATTCTCTCAGTGCAGACACATTTGATGAAGTTGTGGCCTTCAATTATTGCTTCTGTTCATGTTCGCATTTCTTTTTCCCTTTGAAAAAAACTCCAAAGGGTTGTCTTTTAATGCAGGGTGCTTGATCTCCATGTGGTGAAGCTGTTTTGAATGTTTCATGGCTTCGTTGGATAGCTGGTCACCACATATTATACAAAACGGGCTTGGAGAACATGGATCATCTGTTGCAATGGACCTATAATTTAAATAGGACTCTTGGTATTTTCTTTTAAATGTGGCTTTTTGTTGGCAGTCTTAGAATCTTCTGTTGTCTCATCATTGGGTCTTTCTCCATTTACAAAGAAGTTTTCCAGAGACATTTGTTTTTTGCTCATTTTTGGGTTAGCATTTAGAGTTAGCTTATGGGCTTACTAGAACTATGACTGAGACAAGTGCACAGTGCAGAAAAGAAGCACAGATGGAAGTGGTAAATAAAACAATGGGCAAGCCATGCGCAAAATGAAATAAGTGCCGAGTTCTGACTTAAAGCCTGCCACCAGATGCAGCTGTACAATTGAAGTACATCAACTCGCTTGCCACTATAAAACCTGCCACCAGATGCAGCTTAATAGTCATTTGCCACTTACTGTTAGGGTGTTGATATGAGTCTGAAAGCAACCGATTTAAGGATGGTCTCTGTGCAGTCAAATTTCTCTAACGATAATCTGTATTTGTGGCCACTCCCAGTGGTAGTATCACTGCCCCAGCTGCATCTCAGATCATCAGGTATTAGATTCTCATAAGGAGCATACAACCTAGATCCCTTGCATGTACAGTTTACAATAGGGTTTGTGACATGAGAATCTAATGCCGCCGCTGCTGCTGATCTGACAGGAGGTGAAGTTCAAGAGGTGCTAGAGTGACAGGGAGTGGCTGTTCATACAGATGAAGCTTTGCTAGCTTGCCTGACACTCAACTCCTGCAGTGCAGCCTGGTTCCTAGCAGGCCACAGGGAAGTATTGGTCTGCAGCTTGAGGGTCGGGGTCCGTAGCTATAAACAATGCAAATTAGGGTGGAAGAAAAAGGGATACAAATGAAACATCTCTGATTATACTTTATATAACTGGACTTTGGAGCCATACAAATATGTTGTATGTTTGAAATATAAAATTAAAGCAAAAATTAAAAAAAAGCACTTCCTAAAAATTGAAAATGAAATAAATGAACTTGTGTTTCATGTTAACAACAAAATCACATACAGAAAATATTATTTTAATTGATTTTAAAACAGAATATTTTTATTATGTATCCATAATAAGATATGTTTAAATAACAAATACAGCTCCGTGGTCATATTAAACTTTTTATTTTTCTAGTAATTGTAAAAGTGGTATTAATTTGAAATTATATAATATTTTATAAGTAATTCTATGTATCAGGATTAAGAAAAAAATATTTAAAGGGATTATGAACATGGCTTTTCAGAATAAAATAAATTATGTAAGACCTCTGAAATGTGAAAATTGAGACAGATATAATCTTTTTCAAAACTGCATATTTCTTACCTTTTCTCATTCAGAAAGCCAAAAGGCAATAACTTCTAAATGGAAATTGACACCAGTGGTAGAACCCAAATTGTGATCTCTAAATACCATTTCCCAGTAGAGAGATAAAGGACACTTTGAAGGATGTTGATTCTAGGACTTCTGTCAGAAGGCAAGGAAGCTAACTAAACAGTGAAGTATGTCAAAGGAGAGAGACATCAGCATAAAGGACCCTATTGGCCCAAATATGAGACAATTTTATAATATTAATGAATTGATTAATAATTGAAACAAATTGAATATACATTCAAAACAAAGGGGCTTAAAATTCATGAAATTTATGATAAAACTTTCAAAAGCAAACAAGGTGACCCAAATAAAATATAGTACAAAAACTTAATGGTCACCATTGAAGTATTAACTTCCTACCCTAAAATTTGGCAATTACAGAGAAAATTAAAGTATTTATTCTGCCTCTCTTAAATACCTTATTTATCAAGGTAATCAAATAACTCTAGTTGATGAAAGAAAGTTTCCTTTACAAAAAGAATTTCATCTGGTAAATGTGGAAGAAATATGAGAATCTGAAAATCATTTTATAATTATTAATGAAATAAATGATTCAACCAAAACTCATTTATAGATGAAATTATAGGATGAAAGTCTGAAGAGAAATTGTATAATTCAGTGATCAATCAGTCATCACCTTACTCATAGATACCTTTTAGAAGACAATCAGACATTTCTTTTTTGATATAACACAAACTACACAGCACCAATGAGTCTGTATTCTTGAATAAGAAAACAAGAACCTGATTCTAATTAAGGCTTTAGGCATATAAAACATGTCTATTCAATGAATAGAGTTGAAAATGTCTCCATTGTATTAGTTTTATATTGCTGAGAAATTTATGACAAACCTAACAGTTTTTAAAAATACTCATTATCTCACGGATTCTGCGGCTCAGGCATCTACACATGGCTTACCTCATTGTCTGTTAAAGAGACAACCAGATAAGGTCTGGAAGGGCTAAATCAAGGAGTGAGCCAGGACAAACTCTCCTCCAGAGGATTGCCTGCATGATCGTACAGGTTGTTGGCAGAATCTATGGTAGCACTGAATGTCCTGCTTCTTCTTGTATGCCATTCTCTGTTCCTTGAGGATGCCCACAGTTCTAGTCACATGGGCATTCCCAACATTGCTACCTACTTCATCAAGTATCCCAAGGGAGTCACAACCGTGAGTCTGAGTTTGCTAGCAAGATAGTTTTCTACCACATGATGTAATTGTGAAAGTAATATATTTCCTTTGCCATATTTTGTTGTTTAAAAGCAAGTTGCTGGTCTTGTCCATACTCATGTAGAGTGTATTACACAAAGATGTGAATAATAGGAGGTTGGATACTGGAAACCAACCTTACAATTTGTCTGACATAAGGCAACCTGTGTAATTGCTTGTATTCATCTTTCACAAAAGTAAATTGCCAAAAGTATATGCTCAACTGGGGAATTTAATCTCTTTGAAAGCAGCCATAGTTAAATTCAAAAGATCCTTAGAACTATGTTTTCACATTTAATATATTTGATTGTCTCAAATAATAAAAGCAATTTTAATTAGGCTAAAGTTTCAGGGGGATTAACAA
Organism: Indri indri; assembly: GCA_004363605.1. Taxonomy (NCBI): domain Eukaryota; kingdom Metazoa; phylum Chordata; class Mammalia; order Primates; family Indriidae; genus Indri; species Indri indri. The sequence goes on along the minus strand of RJWJ010002659.1, from coordinate 30,404 downwards.
GACAAAAAGCTAAACATAGTTTTATTAAAATAATACAATAGAATTTTTATATTGAGAACATGAATGTGTTGTTTTTTGGTGTTTTTTGGTCCTATATCCTTACTTGTTAATAAATTGTTTATATCCGAATAAGATATATTTTCATATATGCAAAAATTTTATTTCTATAGCTATTTTATATATACTTTTGGAAATACAGGTTGATATAGATAGATTAAGATAACAAATTAGGTATAAATGTAGGTGTAGGTATTATTCCCCAAGTTTCCAGGGGAATCATAATAGAACCAACTTGATTTTTGAAAACCAGAATATGATAAATCCAACTCAATCCTGACTTAAAAAATAACTGTCAAAAGGAAAGTGAAATCAGAGCATGATTATATTTGCTCTTGCCTCACTTTATTCTTTCCTTCTTTATAACTTTTCCCATTGCTTTCTAACCCTTACCCCATTATCACATATTAAATAAAACTCATATTTAAAAAAATTAAACAAAAAAAAATCAAACACAAGACCAAAGCTCTTGAACTGAAAGTAGGGGACAATTACTTTCTTATTTCTACATGCTGGTTTGGTTTCTAGATCTGCTGACTAATAATTTCTATGGCTGAGATATCTATCTCTGCTAAAATCAGAACCCCAGGCAATGGAACCAACACCCTAGTAATTCTGTGAAGCATCCTAAAAATGTCTGTCCCACAGCCAAAACACTGAAGTGTCACTTAAACTCAAAGTTTAGACAAATAACTTGACTCCCTAAAAATTCTCTGCCCTCATATAAATATTTTAAAATTTCATATATTGCCACTACAGTTATTTCATATATTATTTAATTTATAGATTGTATATTATTATTCTGTAATAAGATGAAATCATTAGCTTAGTTAACTTTTGTGAAGTAGAATTAGTAAAATATTACTTGTAAATCTGCTATTCTACCAGACGTAAAATACTGGTAGGGCTAAACTGGTACGTCTTAATGTGTATATCCAGCCTACTATGTACTTTTCCTTCAAACGTGTAGAATGTAATTCATAGTCTTCTAAACTTTATATATTATGAATATATCTACAACTGAAAGCATTATTTTAAAAAAATCTATGACCTTACATTCAATATTAACATTGAGAAATGAGATACCGTTCTAGTCAACATGTTGATTATAACCAGTTGCTTTGTATTCTTCCTTGTGTTAACTATTTCATAAGAGTTGTGAGTTTTTACCTTCGAGTGTTTTTACACTGGTGAGTATTGACTGTTCAAGAGAGCCACATGCAGAAGAACAAAATTGGATCCCTGTGACTAGCCATATAGAAAAATTAACTCAAGATGGATTAAAGACTTAAATTTAAGACCTGAAACAATAAAAATTCTAGAAGAAAACTTACAAAAAATTCTTCTTGACATTGGCCAAGGCAAAGAATTTATGACAAAGACCCCAATAGAAAATATAATAAAAACAAAAATAAATAAATGGGATTTAAATTACAAAGTTTCTCCACAGCAAAGGAAATAATCTACAGAGTAAACAGACTACCTACAGAATGGGAGAAGATATTCACAAACTATATATTCAACAAAGGAATAATATCCAGAATCTACAAGAAACTCAAACGATCAGCTAGAAGAAAATAAAAGACCCCATTAAAAAATGAGCAAAATACATGAACAGACATTTTTAAAAAGAAGATATACAAATGACCAACAAATATACAAAATATTTTCAACATCACTAATAATCAGGGAAATAAAAATTAAAACCACAATGAGATACCACCTTACCCCTGTCAGAATGGCCAGTATTAAAAAGTCAATAAACAATGGCTATTGTCATGATGAGGTGAAAAGGGAATGCTTATACACCTAACTGGGGGTAATGCAAACTAGTGTAAACTCCATGAAAAACAGTATGGAGAGTCATGGAAGAACTAAAAACAGACCTACGATTTGAACCTGCAATCCCACTGCTTGGTATCTACCCAAAGCAAAAGAGGTAGTTATATCAAAAAGACATATGTATATGTTTAACACAGCACAATTCACAATTGTAAAGAAATGGAATAATCTTGTTTAACAATTGCCCATCAACTGACTAGAGAATAAAAATAAGTGATACATATATATACACACCACACACACACATACACTATGGAATCCCATTCAGACACAAAAAAGTGATAAAAATATGTTTCGCAGCAACTTGACAGAAGTGGAGATCGTTATCCTAGTGAAGTATCTTAGGAACAAAAAATATACCATATGTAATTACTTATAAGTGAAAGCTAAACTGTGGGTAAACAAAGTAACACAGAATGGTACAATGGACTTTGGAGACTCAGGATGGTGGAGGGTGGAAAAGGAGGGTGAAGGAGCAAACATTATTCTTCTGGTACAAAGTGTGCTATTCAGGTGATGGGTGCACTAAAAGTCATAACTTCACTGCTATGGAATCCATCCATGTAATAAAAAAACCTTTATTCCCTAAATCTGTTAAAATAAAAAAAAATCTAATAATGTTAATGGGCAATGAAATGTATAAGAAAATTTTACTTACTTTATCATTTAGTAGCTCACAAAAAGTTGGTTATCTAACAATATATCTATGTCTATATGTTAAACGAGATTATTTTTACTTTCAGAATAATCTGCCAATTATGTTTATGGGTTTTTGGACCCATATGAATAATTTGGAATTTCAGAACAGTTACAAGCAAAGGTGTCTCTAATACAAGGATTAAACTTGTAAAACAGAAATTGTCTCCAGAGCTCAGCTTGAGGTGACATATAAGTGCAGAGTGATTTATTTCTTCAATCAGATATCACACCAGCAAAGAAACAATTTCTATTGACCTTATATTCAGTGCCACCATTCTATTTTTCATAAACTATTTTGTTCGTTTCCCCAGATATTGTTTAAAAAATAATACAAATCATACATTATTGAGATAAAATTTTATATAAATCTTAGCTAAAAGGACTTAAGAATATATAATTATACACATATTTTCAAGCTTATATTATGTACTCCAATAAATGATTAAACCCAACTGTGACATCTTATATTAAATGCATAAGTGTGCATGTTATTAATCAAATTTATTTCTGCTACTGTAATTATAAAACACAAAATCCACTCCGGCAAGCAAAGTATGAATCCATGTCAAATGTTTAGTGGAACCACTTCTTTTAATATGACTAAATATCTGGTAACATCTGTTCTCAAAATGTTTTATGAGTCAATTTTCATTCTTTTATGCTCTGTGGTGTGGAAGTCTGCTGCCTCAGCAAGACAAACACAAAAATTGACCAGTGCTAATCATATTTTTAAAAATTGAAGAAAACAAATTACTCCTCGCAACTTCCATATGGTTGAGTCCTTTTCCTAAATATTTGTTTCATAAATATTTAGAAATATATAACTAATTTTCATTTTAATATGTAAAACTGTTAAACTGATTATTTTATATTTTGTACTTATTTATTTTGGATGGTCCTTTAACATGTTTTTGTTCTTTATTTTTAGTTTTGTTTTTGTGTAATCTTTCCTATCTTGTTTAGGAGTACATAGCCTGTATGTAAGACAATGAATGACAGTATTAAAAAGCTTGTATTTCACACTAACTGAAGTCAGATTCGAGACTTGGAAATGACTAAGTCTAGAGATGCTGATAAAATGGCTAAGAGGTGAAATCATAGAAATGCTAAGTCTGGGAGCTTACCAAGTCCTTACTTCATTATCAGAAGTTTGATCACAATTGAAAGAATCACCCAACAACGTGTCTATAAGATGAAATAACTACCTATGAAACAAAGATTTACCTGAAGCTTACTTGCTTATATCTCAAAATTTCTTGGCAATGTGTAGCTTGAGCTGTGTGATTATACTTTCATGGGAATACACATTGATTTTTGACTCAATTATGTAAGAATGATGAATAAACAAATACACCTCATAATTTTCATCCAGTTATTCATGGATACATGTACAAAGTTGTGCATGACAGCGTATTTATATCAGCCAAAAATTGAAATGAACCCAAATGTCCCCAAATACATCTTTCCAAATAGATGAATAAATTTTGGCTTATAAAATACTATAGATCAATAAAATAGAGCAACCACCATGAAACTTGCAAATACAATTTTGCTTGTTTTTCCACAAAACCTTTTGAGTGCCTATAGGTATTAAGCAATCTTCCAGGATTTTAGGATGTATCACAGAAAAACAAACTGGCAAAGGCCCCTGATTTTCCAGAACGGGAAATATTTTCTATAGGAATACAAAGAATTAATTTTAAAATATTTTCTTTAGGGATCATATTCAATTATGAAAACAGTACACATTTATTATAAATACGTTCTAGGATATAGATAAGTTATGTGATAAAATATAGAAAAATAAAAACTTATAAGAATTAAATAAAGATAAAATTAAATTTCAAATACATATTTTATTTTTATTTATTTATTTTTTACTACAATAAAGGAAGGTACAAAATATATTGACAGCACAGAGAACTACTTAATAACATTCTAAGCAATTACTTGCCAATAAAGTAGGTCATTTCTATTCCTGGGTTTCTATAAAAGCTGTGCCCCTTGAGATACAAAATGCAACTAAATTCCAGAAAAGAGGAATAATAACAGCATTTGGGTGATGCTGTAGATTGAATCACTAGTGATGTTCTATGATCCTCTTGTGCACATGCTCATATGAAAATGATGAAACTGTAATTTTCCTTCTTTCTTCTGTCCATATGTTGTGATTTCACTACATTATTTCCTATTCCAAATTAGCTTCATGACATTCAACCACCTATTCATTCTTTGAACCAGTATTTCCCATGTAGTTTCTTAGTGCTGTAAGAAAGTCTCTTTGGTCCTTGCTTGGGTAATATGCAGCACTTTTGAAGAATCCAACTGCAAGTTATGTCTGAGCTGTTCCAGTTTAAGAAGTGAGACCTTGTTTACTACATGACATTTTCATATCAATCCAAATAATTGTACTTATTTATCCTTTTTGTGGACTTCATTCTTCATAAATACATATTTTATTAATGGCAGGACCCAGTATTTCTTTTTATATTTTTATTTAATTGATACATACTATTTTACATATTTATGGAGTACATGTGATATTTTGTTACATGCATAAAATGTGTAATGATCAAATCAGGGTAAATGGGGCATCCATCACCTTGAGTATTTATTATTTCTACGTGTTGGGAACTTTTCAAGTTCTCTCTTCTAGCTGCTTTGAAATATAGAATACATTGCTAACTATAGTCATCTTATTGTGTATCAAACATTAGAATGTATGCCTTCTATCTAGCTGTATATTTATACTATTGAACAATCCCTTTTCATTCCCTCCTCCCATTCACGCACCCTTTCCACCTTCTAGTATATATCATTCTTTGCTCTACTTCCATGAAATCAACTATTTTAGCTCCCATACATGAGTGAGAACATGTGAAATTTGTTGTGTGTCTGGCTTATTTCACTTCACTTAATGACTTATAGTTTCATTCATGTTGCTGCAAATGACATAATGTCATTTTTTTATTGTCAGATAGTATTCCATTGTTCATATATGCCATATTTACTTTATCCATTTGTTCACTAATGAACACTTAGATTGATTCTCTATCTTATAATAGTTAACTGAAAAGCTTCTGCACAGTAAGGGAAACAATCAATAGAGTGAAGAGACTACCGGTTGAATGGGAGAAAATATTTTCAAACTATTCATCCAACAAGAGAACAATAGAATATACAAGGAACTCTAACAACTCAAAAGCAACCAAAACAATACCATTAAAAAGTAGGCAAAGGACATAAAGGACATGAACAGACATTTCTCAAAAGAAGACATACAAATGGCTAATTGGTATATGAAAAGTGCTCAAGATTACTAATTAATAGGGAAATGCAAATCAAAACCACAATGAGATATCATCTTACCCCAGATAGAATGGCTATTATTAAAAAGACAAAAACTAACAGATGTTTTTGAGGATGCGGAGAAAAGGGAACTCATATACTATTGGTGGGAATGTAAATTAGTAAAGCCTCTATGGAAAACAGTAAGAAAATTTCTCAAAAAACTAAAAATAGAGCTACCATGTGATCCAGCAATCCCACTACAGGGTATTTATCCAAAGAAAAAGAAATTAGTATATCAAAGGGATACTAACCAGCGTTTCTATAATTATGATGCTATTATTAATATTGTAGTGAGTGATCTGCTTGTATGTACCAAAATAACTGCCGATTTAGTACTTTCTATTACAGTGATTCAGAGATCTAACTCTAAATAAAATCTTTCTCATTCTTGAATTTAATAGCAAACTTTTGTTGAAATTTATATCTTGGAAAATTAGGTTGCTTGATGAAAAAAAGTTGATTGTCCACATACAGTTAAACATAATCTGGTTATAATTATGTTTTATTATAAATTCTATCATTACTGATTAAAGCAGGAAAGTGTATAATTTTTTACAAGAAGAATTAAATAGTTTTATATCGATTGATGCAATTTTAATTTTATTTATAACACTATGATTTAAAATTTATTGTCTACCCATTATATTCATAAGCACATATGCAAATATATTAAGTATTAATATGCACACACTTATGAGTGTTAACTATTCATCTATTTTATTGTGAATTGAAAAAACACACATTATATCTTTTTAAAATTCTTTATCTCAATTAGCATGAATTGAGTTGGTATTTTTATTTTCCCAAATTTCTTATAGTCAATTAGATTTTTAAAAAATATATACATATTACTCTTAAAATAAAATGTTAAAGTTGATACCAAAATATATCAGAGAAATATTACAAATTACCAAGAAAGAAACTATTATCAAGAGAGACAGAGACAGAGATCCAGAATATTTAAATAGAAGAGTAATAAAAATGTGAATAATTTGTAGTGTTGTGTTAGTTTTGTAAGAATTTATTTATAAGAAACTACTTATTAAAATTATAAAAATTTAGCTATAAAACTGCATTTAACTTTCTTCTGAATACTAGTTTAGATAACAATTTCTGGCTTAAAAAGAAAATGTATGGTCTTTAAAAAGCTTCACCTATTTTAGCATTTCTGCTAAATCCAAATGTCTGCATGAATTAAATGCCACACTTATTGCCTATTTGCCTCTGTTTATGTGGACTATTGCAACAAGAATAAAATATGTAGTCATGTTCAAACTAAAGCCCATTAGAAATTCAATTTCTTGAGGAGTTTAATTTACCTAGAAGCATTAAGTGACTTTTGGATTAAAATCCAATTTTCTTGATAGTATACAATCTTATACAACATTATAACTCTCTAATTTTTAGTTTTAAAGCTATTGAATAAAATTTCCTTTCAGTACGAAGCATTTGTAATTTATAATTATAAAACATTAAGGTTGCATTTTATTTAAGTTGTGTGAGGCTTATCTCTGCACTAAAAATTCATGGTTTAAAAAAAACAGAATGAAAAGATATACAATTTTTCATTTGCCAATTAAAAAATAAATTTAAAACACTATCTCTGGTTAATGTCAGAACACAGTTGGGACATGAATATTATTCAAACAAAAATTGGATTTCTTCTCTACATTTCCATTAAAGGAGAGGTAAGCTGTTATATTGGAAAAGAAGATAATCAGAATAGAAAATGCTTCTTAAAACTTTAGTTTTACTAAATGACATTATCTTGGAATTTCAAAGGTAAAAGTTGTAGCTTTATAAGTCAACACGTTTAAACTGCACGTATCTGGGGCAGCTCCTGGGATGAAGCCATATGACCATTCATTCCTTCATAACCCCTCAACCTCAAGATCTGGGTGAGTCATTCAGAGGAAGATGACCACTGACCCTATCTCAGGAGGTGGGAGGAGAAAAATAAAATGAGTCAAAGTGAAGAATATCCCAGAAGTACACTAGCCATTATTTTTTACTAAGGAGAGCATAGTTTACACCCTTTAACTAAATGTTAACATGTATTTTTTCCTTTTTATATTTTCCACAGGGAAGCTTACTTTTCAGTGTTGAAAAATTCATTTTTCAGACGTGTCCTCCAAATGCTAATTTTCATAATAACCATTTAATAAATTTACGCAAATTATGGAATGTTAAAATTTCAGTTCTCTTTGAATTGATGATCTAACCTGTAAGAAAAAAAATTATCACATACCTTTTACAAGAGAGACTGCGACAGAAAATGGCAAGAGTAAAAGTTTATTGGGCCTCTAAATTTCCAGGAAAAAAAATGAACCCCTGGGAATGTATATAACTAATGTTTTAAAACAAGTTTAAGGTGAGACGTTAATTCTATGACTCAAGATTTAAAATCTTACATAAAAATGAGATGCACCCATGCTGAGCTGGCGGAGAAAAGAAATTTCTTCCTCAATCCTCAATTACCTCAGGCTTTTTATATGAAGTAAAAGTATTTACATTTAAAGCAATAAGAGCTATATTAAATACTCTTGCCAGTGGAGATTTTAAAAAGTCTCTGTCTGAGCATATAAGGTATTTAAAAAAAAAAAAAACAGTCTTACATTAAATCCTGATGATAACATAGATATAGTTACCCAATTGTTGCCCCAGGAACAGAAGACTTGTTTTTTGTTTGTTTTTTTGTTTAGGGTTTTTTTTTTTTTTTTTGCAGTTGTTGTTTTTGCTTTTCTAAAACCAAGAGTAATTAAACAGTTTTATACTGATTGATGAGATTTTTGTTTCTGATACTTTACCAGAAAGGTGTGATAAAGCACCAATTTCTTACAAACAGATTAGGCCACAATCTGAGAAGGCAGCTATTAGATACTTATCAGCAATGCCTTTCAATCTCCACTGCTTGTGATTAATTAGTCAAATCAAATTGTAGGATTTGCTAGGACACAATAGAAGTTGCTAATGTTCAAAGATTAAACAGCACCATTTTGGAACAGAGAGTATTTCCTTACTTTAGGGCTTGACTTATACTTTGTGAAAATCATGTGTATTTCATGCAGAACCAATGAAGACATATATGTTGACATGGCCTGATGAAAAAGACCAAAATAAAAGCCCAAATTTCCAAATTGCTGGACAAAGCAGGATATAATCAATATATTCGCATTCTGCTGATCTGCCTTTACTTCATAGTTCAGAAGATAATGCAAACACACAGACAGATTTACCAACTACAGGGATAACTTTCATGCTTGCAAACCAGAATCGCCACATGATAGATTATTTTAAATGGCTGAGATAGTTCTCTTGGGAAGGATGGCCAGAATTGGCTTAGATGCCACTAAGATGTTAGCGATGGTACTTTGGTCTAGAATGATTTTGAAAACTACTTTGAAGGAATTTTTTAACTGCAGTTGTAACCAAAGAAAACTCATACAATGAACACAAACCTGTAAGAGCCTAGTTACTTAACCCAATCAACTATGCCAACTCATCTTTCATTACTACTTATAAAGGAAATAAAAATCACCTTGACAATACTAAAATCTTAATGTGATCTAAATTTATTTTTAAAAGAGAAAATATATACTTCTTTTCTGAAAAGAAGTATATGAAAGAAAGAAGGTATATGAAAGATCTGTGAATATCTCAGGAACCATCAAATCAGAAAAAAACGACCAAACAAAACTAAAGAAAAATTTCCTGACATGAAATTTAAAACCTTGGGGGCCCTGCTAATAACCTGAATAAAAGAAGTTATTTTTTCTTTTTAACTGATTTGATGTCTAGCCGAAAAAGTAAAGTTTAGCTCAAATCCAGACTAGTGGCAAGGTAGCAGGTGAAGTTTCCTCTATCTCCAAACTCAGAGATAAATTCTCTTCTGTAGAAGTCAGTGAAAAATGCAGTCATTACATCTCATGGTTAGCCACTGCACTTCTATAAAGTACACTGATTAATATTGGTAAAGAAACAGAAATAAATAAGACAAGAAGACTGATGCTCATGCTTTCATTGTCTTTAGGCACATTATTGAAAATTTTATCCAACATTTACAACTAATCTCTATAATGTTTCATTTTTATAACCTTGGGAAATAGCTCAAAATTCCTAAATTTACTGATTCTTTCTACTCATCAATTCAATTCTAATCAGTAAAATTATAATTTTCCTGAAGTCAGTCTTTATGTCCAATTATTGGTTGATATTATATGTTTAAAACATTGTTTGTAACAAAACAGTTAATAGTGTATCAAGGTTGAAGGATAAATTAAATGTAAAATATTCAATCATATTTCTTTATACCAGCAAATAATATGTGGAAGTTTAGTCAAAAATTACCATTTATAATAGCATACACAATTATTAAGCATAAAATTGCAAAATATGTCCAATATTTGTATCCTAAAAACAATAAGATATTAATGGAAGAAATAAGAGTAAAATAAATGGATAGATGTATAATTTTTAAGGATTGGAAGACTCAGTATTATTAAATGTCAATTCTTCTTAAAATAATGTATAGATTCAATGCAATTTAACTAAATATCACAGCAAGGTTTTTTGGATAGAATTTGACAAGCTTATTCTAAAATGTGCAGAACAAATCCTTTAAAATTTATATGATTTTGAAAAAAAAGAAGAATAAAGTTGGAGCACTCATACCCCTGGCATCCCGAGTTGGCATAAAGCTACAGTACTCACGATACTGTTATATTGAAGAAAGGCTAGATTTATACATGACTATGCACAAAAAAGGAACCTACAAAAAGATATAATATGGTCAATTGATTTTTGAAAAAATTGAAAAAATATCTGTTTTTGGAGAAAGTATAGATGAGCATTTTTAATAAATGGTGAAGGAACAATGGATGTCCATGTGCAAAAAAAAAGTGAACCACAATTTAAACTTTGCACCACATACAAAAATTAACTCAAAATAGGTCATAGCAAACTCTAATAATTAAAACTACAAACAACTCTGAATAAATCACTGGATAATTGTACGTACTTAGTTTTGACAAAAATATAAACGTGAGAGTAAGAACATGCACCATAAATGATAAGATGTACTTCATCTCTACTTTATTAGAAACTTCTGCTCTATAAAATAAATTGTTAAGAGAATTAAAAGAGAAGCTTGAGGCTTGGAGAAAAATATTTGTAAATTATATATTGAAATGGACTTGTATAATTCTACCAGACCTACAAAGAAGAACTGGCACCAATTCTACTGAAACTGTTCCATAACATTGAGATAAAGATACCCTCCCTGACTTATTCTATGAATCCAGTATTCCAAAGCCAGAAAAGGACACAACCAAAAAGGAAAACTACAGCCCAATAGCCCTTATGAAAATAGATGCAAAAATTCTCTACAAAATACTAGCAAAATGAATTGAACAGCATATCAAAAACATAATCTACCATGATCAAGTAGGTTTCATCCCAGGGATGAAAGGATGGTTGACCATATGCAAATCAGTAAATGTGATTCACCACAGTAACAGAAGCAAAACCAAAGACCACATAATCACCTCAAAAGATGCAGAAAAAGCATTCAATAAATCCAGCATCCTTTCATCATAAAAATCTTTAATAAACTAGACACATAAGAAACATACCTCAAAATAATAAAAGCTATATATGACAAACCCACAGTAAACATCATACTGAATGGGAAAACGTTGAAAGCATTCCCCCTAAGAACTTGAATAAGACAAGGGTGTCCACTGTCACCACTTGTGTTCAGAATAATACTGGAAGTCCTGGACAGAGCAGTCATGCAGGAGAAAGAAAGAAAGGCCATGCTGTAATAAATGGGAAAAAGGAGATCAAATTATGCCTGTTTGCTGATGATACCATCTTGCAACTAGAAAACCATAAAGAATCCACCAAAAGACTGCTAGAATTGATAAATAGATTCATCAAAGTCTCTGGTTACAAAATTAATGTAGAGAAATCAATATCATTTCTACATATTAATAATAGTCAAACTGAGAGTCAAATCAAGGATTCAATACCATTCACAATAGTCGCAAAGAAAATAAAACACCTAAGGATATACTTTACAAAGGAGGTGAAAGATCTCTACAAGGAGAACTACAAAACACTGATGAAAGAAATCACAGATGACTACAAACAAATGGTAAAAAATCACATGATCATGGATTGGAAGAATCGACATTGTTAAAATGTCCATGCTGCCCAAAGTGATTTGCAGATTCAACAAAATTTCCATCAAAATCCCAAACATAATTTTTCACAGATCTAAAAAAAATAATCCTAAGCTTCATGTGGAGCTGAAAAAACAACCAAATAACTAAGGCAATCTTAAGCAAAAAGAATGAATCTGGAGGCATCATGTTACCTGAGTTCAAATTATACCACAAGCTTATCGTAACCAAAACAGTATGGTACTGGTATAAAGGTAGAAACATATACACCAATAGAACAGAATAGAGAACCCAGAAATAAAACCTTATAGCTACAATCAATTTTTTTTGACAAAGCAAACAACAAACATACACTGGGAAAAGGTCACTCTAGTCACTAAAAGGTGGTAGGAAAATTGAATAGTCACATGCTGAAAAATTCTATTGCTTGCCATATACAAAAATTAACTCATAATGGATTAAAGGCCTAAGTGTAAGACTTGAAACCATAAACATTCTGAAAGAAATCATAGGAAAAACTCTTCTAGACATTGGTCTAGGCACAGAATTTATGAATAAGACCCCAAAGGCAAATACAGCAATAACAAAAATAAATAAGATTTATTTAAAATGAAATAAGCTTCTGCACAACACAGGAAATAATCAACAGACAACCTACAGAAAGGGAGAAAATATTTGTAAACTATACATCTGACAAAGGTCTAATATCTAGAATCTGGAAAGGACTCAAACAAATCAGCATGAAATAAACAAATAAGCCCATTAAAAAGCATGCAAAAGGTATGAACACAGATTTTTCAAAAGAAGATACATAAATGGCCAGCAGACATATGAAAAAATATTCAACATCATTAATCATCAAAGAGATGAAAATTAAAACCACAATGCGATACTACCTTACTCCTGTTAGAACGACCATTATTCAAAAGTCAAAAAACTATAGATATTGTCATGACGTGGTGAAAAGGGAATGATAATACACAGTTGCTGGAAATGCAAACTAGTATAACCTCTAGGAAAGACAGCATAGAGATTCCTCACAGCACTAAAAATAGACTACCATTCAAACTAACAATCCTACTACTGGGTATGTCCCCCCCAAAAAATAAATCATTCTATCAAAAAGAAACTTATACCATAAAGTTTATTTCAGCACAACGCATAATTGCAAAGATGTGCCCATCAATTGATAAATAAAGAGAATATGCATACACACACCATGGAGTACTACTGAACCATAAATATAAATGAAATAATATCTTTTGCAGCAATTTGAATGGAACTGTAGAATTTTATCCTAAGTGAAATATCTCAGCAATGGAAAAATAACACCATCTGTTCTCACTAATATGTGGGAGGTACACATGGTCATAAAGTGGTGTAAAGGACATTGGAAACAAAGAAAGGGAGAGGGTGGGAAGGGGTGAGGGATTAAAAACTTACCTATAGGATAGTATGTTCACTATTCTGGTAATGGGCACATTAAAAGCCCTGACTTCAGCATTATACAGTTCATACATGTAACAACAAGAACACTTGTGCCCCTTAATATTTTGAATAAAAATTATTTACGAAAAAGAGAAGATAGACTGTTAAATCTGTCTTGTTTCTTGGTTTTTGGCCAACCTTGGTGAAGCTATTTAACTGTTCTGTGCCCAGATATCTGATTGAATCTTTGTGATGATTAAGTTAATAAATGTGAAGTATGTTAAAAAAAATTCAAGAAATAAAATATTCAAATGCTAAGGCAAACTCTGTTACAATAAATTTTATGGTTTTAATATAGCATAATCAAATCTATTATTTGTTTTTACCATATTTTAGCATAATTTGTTAACATCATACAATGTTAATACTTTTCATATCTTAAGCATAGTTTATATGCTTAACACAATGATATTTGCTGACAGCAAAGCAAAATGTACTACTTGCTGTGTATTATATCTCTTATTCTTACCATAGTCAAAAGATCAATTTTATCTTTAATTATTTGTAGCATTTTTTTTCTTTCACTCTTAAGAGAACTAAATAATGTCTTCTAAGCATTTATCATAAGTTTAGTGAAACTTTATAAACATAGCATTGTATATTGCAAAAATTTTTTAAATTATTTTTAAAATACGTTTTTGTGATGTTTTGAATATTACTAAATGTATGATCATATAGCTTAATTTTGTCCATATTCTATATTTCATGGTTCAATATAAAAACAGCATGGTTCATTGTTAGTATTTATTTTAGATATATTTTTAAAATAGTTTTTTTGATAATATTATTGAAATAGCTGACTTTTTTGTTTGAAATATAGATGGCAAAGAGCTTATACTAGCCGTAGGAAAGAATACTAACTCTGTCATTTCCTTAGTGTTGGAAATTGCATAAATAAAATTGTATTTTATATACGATTTCTTGGCAGGATATTTTTGACAGTTGTCATTTTACTGATGATTAGTTTAGTAAAAGGCATCAGATACATTCCATGCAATGATTCAAGCATATACATAACAATTGAAAAGCATTTGTGTGGGCTGTAAATGAAGAATTGATGGTAAAACTATCAATGTTGCTGTATTATAAATCCTCTATTCTCCCCTAGGGCTACAGGCTTCCACAGGAATTGTTTTTTCTTAGTATGCTGTAACGCATAAAGCAGCATTGGCTTTTGTCTGATGCAAAATAAACATCTGACATTGTTGGTGTGTATTTTCTTTAGAGCAGGGATTGTATGGGGTTTTCTATAGCATTTGACATTTTTACCAGCTGCCACTACCCAACATTCTCTAATGCATATTCATTTTGTAATGCATCAACAATTTCAAACAATTTATGAACATTTAGGATCTTGAATATAAATCACAACACAGCAATTTTAAACTATATTAAATATATTTTAAACTATTCAAATAACTACTTGTTTATTTTTACATATTTCCTAATTTTCTTTATTATATTTTAAATTTTTCTCCTCCATTTTTTAAACTAAGTTTATGTAAGGCATGCTGTTCTTTTGAGGCCGGGTTAACTTGTATTCAAAGGATTCATTTTAATTGGATTTAGCCAACCCATGATCATGTTTTGCAGAGATCTAAGTTCCCATAGTGCTTTCTTTCTTTCCAAGGGCACCAAGCTGTTTCTTGGTATTCTTTAATTCTCTTTGCTTTATGAAACAAATATTAAAGAATTTTAGATAAGCCTTTTGAATTGAATCAAAATTTAAGCCAATTCCTTGATGTTAATAACTCCTTTACTTGAAACAGAAACTTTCAAAAATATCAGTAACAAACTAAGAACATAAGAAGCCTATAGAATGTAAGTCAGTCACATTTCTAGAGTTTATAATATCCTTTAATTTGCAATTTATTTCACTCTTATTGGTGATTGCTAACCCATGATATATTTATCTCTTCATAAAATACAAATATTTAATTTCCACATGTAAAATATTGTCTTTTATCATTTGCACAAAGATAATATATTTGTACAGGGTAGTTTTATGAAGTGTGTCAGAATGTAAGAAGTCAGCATTTATTATTATGTTTACAGGTCTTTTACTCATGATCATGGGATTTTATCTTGATTGTCAAAGCCTGAATGACAGGAATTAAAACTTTCAAGAAACACTTTAATAGAAAGGGCCAAAAGCTAACAAGTCTGTCATTTATCTTTCAAGGAGCTGTTTACAGAAAATACATATTTGTTCATGTATATGTAATACACTAAGAACTCTTAATGAATTTACAATACAACATTTTATAAATGGTTGGATATTTTATGCATATTTTTAAATGTATACTATGTAGATAAACATGGATCAAATAAAACAATTATTTATACAACTTCAAATATGTATCTGGTGGGTATATTACAGTCAAATCTAATTTACCCCTTTGTTAAGACTTGTGCAAATATAAAAAACAATGTAATACTATTAAAAATAAGTATCTTTTTCAACTGAACTAATAATAACAAATATGTCCTTGCTAGTAAGAACCTGTGGAATATATTACTATAATTTTCAGTCTTCCAAAATAAGCACTGAAGAGACATCAGAGCATTTGTCCTCGCTGTTCTTAGTCATTACCATAGAGGAGAAAAAGGGAAACTCCCACTCATTCAGAATATTTTTAAGGGTTTATTACTTTTACTTGTTTTCTACTATAGATTCAGTTGTGCAGCATTATGAGGAAATTAAATAGTTAATGTGCACAATTTAAAAAAATAACTATGGATTTTAGTACGTATCTCCTGAAAAACTACCCATAACTCCTTATATTGTAATAAATACCACATTCTGATTTTCTTCATTGAATACAGACGTGTTGCATGGAAACATATAGAAATGACATAGCAATATCTCTTAAATATTAAATACATAATAAAATAAATTCTCTAACTTTATTTTTGTACATTCAAGAGTCTGACAGGATAATTTATGTTTAGAATATATAGCTGCCCTCCAGTGTTAACACTTGCAAAAATGTCTAAACTCCAAAGACTAGACTACAGAATACTGCAAAAAAGTAGAGGAGAATATTTAATAAATTATTTAAACAGTTTTTTAAAACAGAATATCTAACAATTCCTAAAGTGCTGATACATAGTGCAGGGCTTCATTAGTAGATTTATGCAGTTTATCGATTTATGATATAATATGAGGATCCATGACATCAAGTTGATCAAATATTTAGATGAAATATTGAATATTGAACTGTAGACTGATTAATAGAATTTTTATTAACATGCACACACATAGCACAAGAGACAAAACAACCTAAAACAATGAGCTAAATAAGCAGGGTAAAGTTTACTAGAATTAATTTAAGTTTTATTTGTCTCAAAAAAGTAAGCATCAAATAAACAAAAACCCCATTTAGGTAGAGCATGTGGGAAATAAGGCTTATTAAATCTTAAAAATAGAAGATTCAGGATTGTTGTATGACTATCAAGCCAATATGAACTCTACGTCTCTATGTGGAAGTAGATGCTTTATAATCCCTATATCGCTTACTTGGAATAGATGCCAGCCTTTTTAATGAAGGCAGAAAATCATAGCCATTATCTTTGTTGTATAAAATCTTGTCATTTATACATCTTCAAGGATAAAAGTGCTCAACACAGTATTATGTTTACCATATGTAGGAAGATTCACGTAGCATCCAGGTCTATCAGGACCACATCAGTAAGGAAACCGCCAGCATTCTCGTCTTGATCAATTTTATCTTTAATTTTAGATTATGAGGTTGGGATAGGGAAACAGGCAGATTAGGACCAGCAGGAGCTCATGTTTGTATACTATTTTTTTTTTCCAAAAATAAATCTTTTCAGGACATATGACTCCCTAAGGGAACTTGCTATCAAATTAAATTTATTTGTAGTACATTGTTGGAATTGCCTAACTCTGATTAGCCTGGTTTGATATCAAAAGATAGATAGGTAGACAGAGATAATTTTTGCACAGCAAGGCCTACCAGAACTCATTGGAATACTATAATAAACTTCAGATTTTTTAATCTCTGCCAGTAACCTGGGATTCAGCTAATGTGGTCTCGGCTTGTCAAATATTGGTTCCTACCTGTGGATTGGAATCACATCTGCTCCACATGTCACCCATATCTTTGAACCAGTGGCTTGCTACTTATTACACTGGCCAAAGTACAACATGGCTAAGAAGGAAGAGATGTATTGAACAAATAAATACAAGTATGATGAGTGTTACAAAGGATATATATTATAGAAAGCCATGTAGGAATAGATATTTAAGTACTGTTTTAGGAGTGAGACCTGAGCATTAAGGGAAGATTGGTTGATTAAGTGAAGTTCAAACATGAAGGATAAACAGTTGCACAGAGGTGGGACAAGGGAACAAATTACAAGTTTGGGGTGTGGGATTTGTTAGTGAGAAGGTCTATGGGAGAAAGATCTTGGCATAAATACACCACCACCACCAACAAAGGCTGGATAACATATTAGCAGGCATAGAGGGTGAGGGTTTAACGATGACAAAAACAGGAGATTTAGGCAAGGTTATTTAGTGTCCTATAGGCCATGTTTGGTGCTTTAGTATTGGATACCAGGATAAAAAATTTTCAATCAGAAGAGTGAAAGAATCAGAATTGCAATTTTAAAATAAACAGTCTACCTACAAAGTAGAGGGAGAAAATGACTATGTGTTATGGGGAATAAGAAACAGCTTTATTAGGCTTTTAAAATAGTTTGGCCCAAAATTGGTGATTTCAACAGGGTGTTAGCAGAGATGGAAAAATATAGACTTCAGTAGTGGTTAATAAAACGTGACTAAGAGCAGGTAATATTACAGAGTGTTTACCGTGTATCAAATATCGCGACAAGGGTTTAATTGACTGCTTATTTAACATTAATAAAATTTCTATCAAGTAATTGATTTCCCATCCTCATTTCTTAGTTGAGGATCTCAAGGCCACAGTACATTTTTGGAGAAGTAAAAGAAGCTGGGTGAACTTCCTAACACCAAAATCCATTATCTTCGCCATAATTTATAATGACTCAATTTTTAGAAGTAAGCTTATGAAAACACGGTCATAATGAGATAAAATGATTTACCCAAAATGGTCTTTCTCTCAGGAACTAGTACCTAATGAGGCTGTGTACATCATCACTGACCCTTCCTTAGCTTTAGCACTGAATTTTTTATCCCAGTCATATCCCTAGAAGTTGCTGTTTCATTTTGCTAAAGCAGATCTCAATACTGGCTTCTTTCCTCTCCTTGTTTGCACCTGGAGAGGCCCTTCTCATCTACATGGTAAGCTAAGAAACATGGAAGTCACTTAACCGTATGTTATATATTTAAGGAAGACTAACAATTGGTCCTAAATAACTGGACCAGGTAGCATCTGTGGAGGAATTGCTAACAGAAGTACCTAAATGAAAATTCAATTATAGAACTGAAGAGAGTATGTGTACTTAAAAATGAAACAAAACAAAATAACTTTCACATTTAAAAATAAAATTAGACATTGACATACAGAATACAAGAATGACAATAAAACAAATGTTTTAAATGTTTGGTTCTCTGAATATCTAATGTTTCTGTTGAGATCTACCAGATTTTTAGTAATTGGTATTACTTTTAATATGTAACAGTAGTACTCAAAAGAGTTGAATAGCTAGTTGATAAAATTCTGAAGTTAAGAAAGATAGAAAATATGTTAAAACTCTTTACAAACAAGTAAAAAAAAGTGATCTTACTTTCAGAATGGAATAGACATGTGAAAAGCATTTAAATTATGTTTTTCTGTTCTGTTATTTTCCTGAAAATTATTTGCATGTTCTAGAAAATTCCTAGACTGGTAAATTTATTTTCTTAAACATATTTAGTAATACAAGAACGATCGCATAGGGTACCCCCAGATCATATTTTAATACTCTTTTTCTAAGGAATAGAGGATATTAACTTTATTTACTAAGTATCTAACATTGAAATATTAAGATTTATAAAAGCAAGTGCCATATCAAGGACATGATACCTCACCTAACCAGTTTTTCCAAAATTGGTTATCTTCTACTTATCCTAAAACTTCTTAAGTAGATAGGCACTTATGAATCTTTTATTTTTTTTTATTGCAGTCTATTGTACGTATCTTTTGCATGCTTTATAAATTCATACTGGGTTTCCTGGAGTAATGGGCCGAATGTTTGGGTCCCATGTAAAATTCATTTTTTGAAGCCTCAATCTGCAATGTGATGGTATTTGGATGTGGAACCATTGGGAGGTGATTAGGCTTAGATTAGAATTTGAGAGTGGGACTCTCATGATTGAGTTAGTGGCCCATATAAGGAAAAAAAAAGAAAAAAACAGAGGTCTCTCCCTCTCTCTCCCTCTCTCCCATCGTCCCTCTCTCTCTGCCCCACCCCCCATGACTGACCAATTACTGTAGAAAGAACATGGGATAACCCTTTTAGGCACATGCCTGCTATAATGATGAACTTCGAAAGTTACATGCTTTAGAATTTTTAAAAACAATTTCATCAAATAAAAGGTTCAAGCTCATATTCATACATTGACAAGTTATAGCACAGCTCAAAGGAAGTTGTTCTAAAAGAAGCAGTTGGTTTAAAGGAAGCAAAAGTAGAAGAAAATGGGATCCCTTGCCTTACATTGAATTAAGTATATTCTAAGTTGTGTTTTGGTTGTTTTCCTAGTACAAAAAAATGGGGATGCATAACAATATTAATAATGGCTATTATACACAAAACACCTCAAATACAACAGTGTTGAAAAAATTGCCTAAGGCTCTGATCTTTGAAACCCATTATAGGTTATTTGGGGGGGAAATCAGGGGTTAGGGTATAAGACTTCAATCCCAGTGATTCAAAGATGTATAATGTCTGTTATTCCTTCTTAAAATACATGTATATTTTAGATATTTTTTCTCTTTGTTGGGTCACAAAATTACTAAGCTATGCAGGTATTATCTTAGTAAAGCCTTGTTCCTTTGTACTGACACTCAAGTTATTTTTGATAAGTAATTATTCAGTCTATTTTTCAGCCTTGGCTGGTGCTGGATAACCAAAAATTCAAAGAAATACAATGGAAACATGTAAGATTTCAGATGCAATTTTACCTTGGCCTGCCAGGTTGTAAAACAGTAATAGGGTAGTGAAGGGTCTCAGAATGTAGGACAACCGAAAATCCTGATCCAGACTCACATAACTGTAAGCTTCCTCTGCTTTCTGCTTCTTTGTGGCTACCCTGCAGTGTGATCAGCTTGAACCTGGAAGCCAGCTGTCTTGGGTACTCCTGGAAAGAAGACATCCCTGCAGCCATATATTTTTGCCCTTTTCATCTTTATCCCTTCTTTTGGGGGCTTTAAGGATGCTTTGGATTAGAAGAAATGGAGACAGGAGGTTGATTTGAAATATTACTTGTTAGAATCTTTGTTCCGCATATTTCAGTTCAGAGTCTGATCAACAGCCCAGAGGTTAAAGCAGAAGATTAGAACCCAGTGTTAGCATTATTTAACCTTAGTTGAAAATTAGAATCACCTGGGGAGTTTCCCTGCCCTGGTCCTACTCCTAAATGTTCTGAATTAATTGGTTTCAGGTGGGGCCAGACAGAATTAGTTATAAAAGCTTCCAGGTGATTCTAATATACCACGAGTGTTAAGAAATGTCCTGATTTTTCTAACAGGACCTTTTAAGCTCTACCAGCAAAACATGGTGCAATCTAGGCAGATATTGAGGTGTACTTGTAGTTGCTTTATGAGCCTGGGCTCCTAGAAATCTTAAGAAATTAAAGATAAAGCTGTAAGAGTTCCACTCATTACAATCAGAATTGGCCTGTCAAAAATGACATCACAAAATGTTAAGTATATATAATTTTAGCCTAGCTAAGTCAATTGTTCATCCAGAAAGTCCCATGGGTCTTTATATTTGGCTCTAGAGTCACCCAACCACAACCTGTCTACCCATAATGTTTTCTTTTGCATGTTTCTATGTTTAATTAAGCTGAATAAAGAGTTTACTTGGTGCCTTTTTTCCACTTAATATTAGCTTATATTGTTTTAATGGTCCAATATTTAAGAAAATACATCAAAATGATATTTTATGATACGTACACCAATTAATTTACATGTTTTCCTATTATTATATATTTTTCTTCTATCGAATTCTTACTGTTATAAATATGAAGGTGAAAAAGTCATTTAAAATATTGGCTGCATCCAATATCATCAAAATACATAAATACTTAAAGGATTATAACATGTATTTCCAAATTGCTTTTAGGAAAAAATGCATGCAATTTTTATAGAATGTAAATTGGAAGATAGATTGAAAAGGATATTTTATTATTTGACTAATTGGCCTTTATGGTATACTTATTTATTAGAAGGTATTATTTATAAACTTACTGGTCATTTGTGATACTTCAATCATGCTCTATTTCTATGCTTAAAAAATTTGAAGTTTTAGTGTCACTTACACTTAGTGCCTCAATTCCTATTATTTTCTCATTTTTACAAAATATGTTACCAAATTTTATCTTACATTTTCTTAAAGTATTGTGCTTTCATGTTTTTTTGTATGAAGCATTTAAGCTTTATATGTCGATTCTATTGGCATTTGACTTTGTTATTACAGTATTCATAAAGCCCTTTAAAGTATTTTATTCAGATAAAGTACAAATTTTATTTATATGTGAATGCATTTTGTGAATTATTTTTCTCAATTCATCTGAAACTTATTTTCTTGGGCAGTTTAAAAATAAATTCTAGATCGATCTCAAAACCATTTCATAAATGACCGCTTTTCCTATTGATGCTGAGGGATAGAAAATGATTTTTTCCAGTAAAATCACAGGTCCCTTGCCAGTTTTATTGCAACATATTTTTAGATATACAGATGGTCCACCACATAAGACGGTTTGGCTTAGAATTATTTTTCCAAAATATTAAGATTCTCTGGAAAATCATAAAAAGCTTAACCATGCTTTTATTAGATATGTATGTGATTACCAGTTTGAACTGGTTCTTTTTAGACCTTTTTTAAATTTTAGAATATCAAGGGGGTACAAATGTTTGAAGTTACGTGGATCATTTTTGTAATGTTTGAGTCCTGGCTAAAGGTATGCCCATCACCCAGATAGTTTTCATATTACCCATTAGGTTGATTTTTCCTGTCCCCTTTCCCCCCAACTCCCCTGGTTTACTGAGTTTTACTTCCCTTTGTGCAGTTGTATGCTCTTCAATCAGTTCCAATTTAATAGTGAATACATATGGTGTTTGTTATTCCATTCTTGAAACACTTTACTTAGGAGAATGGTCTTCAATCCCATCCAGATTGTTGTAAATGGTATTTTTTTATTTTTATGGCTGATTAGTACTCCGTGGTGTGTATATACCACATTCTATGAATCCACTTATGAATTGGGAACTTGGGTTGATTCCACATTTTTGCAATTGTGAACTGTACTGCAATAAACATTTGAATGCAAGTGTCTTTTTGACAAAAAGTCTTCTTTTCCTTTGGGTAGATACCGAACAGTGGGATGCTGAATCAAATAGTAGGTCTACTTTTAGTTCTTTGAGGAATCTTCATACTGTTTTCCATAGAGGTTATACTATTAATAATTTGCAGTCCCACCAACAGTTTATAAGTGTTCCTTTCTCTCTGCATCCATGCCAGCATCTAATGTTCTTGGACTTCTAATAAATGCTGGTTGGGTTAAGGTGATATCTCACTGTGGTTTTAATTTGAATTTCCCTGATGATTGGTGACTTTGAACATTTTTTTTCATATGTTTATTGGTCACTTGTCTCTCTTCTTTTGAGAATCTTCTGTTCATATCTTTTGCCCACTTTTTAATAGGGTGGTTTGATTTTTTTCTTGTTTATTTGCTTCAGTTCTTTGCAGATTCTGGTTATTAGTCCTTTATCAGATGTATAGCTTGCAAACATTTTCTCCCATTCAGTAGGTTGTCTATTTGCTCTGTGGATTATTTCCTTAGCTGTGAAGCTTTTTAGTTTAATCAAGTCCCATTGATTAATTTTTGTTGTTGCCATGATTGCATTGGGGTCTTAGTCATAATTTCTTTGCCTAGGCTGATATCTAGAAGAGTTTTTCCTATATTTTCCTGTAGAATTCTTATGGCTTCATTCCTTAGATCTAAGTCTTTTATCCATCTTGAATTAATTTTTGTGACTGGTAAGAGGTAGGGAGTCTTGTTTCATTCTTCTGCATGTGGCCATCCAATTCAACCAGCACCATTTATTGAATAAGTCTTCTTTTCACCAACGTACATTGTTGTTGTCTGCTTTGTCAAAGATCAGTTGGTTGTAAGTAGATGGTTTTACATCTGGGTTCTCTGTTCTGTTCCATTAGTCTATGTCTGTATTTTCATACCAATATGGTACTGTATGGGTTGCTATAGCCTTGAAGTATATGTTGAAGTCTGGTAATGTGATGTCTTCATGTATATTCTTTTTCCTTAATATTGTTTTCACTATTCATGCTCTTTTCTGGTTCCAAATGAAGAGTAATTTTTTCTAGATCTGTGAAATATGACTTTGGTAATTAGATGGGGATCGCATTGGATTTGTAAGCCACTTTGGATAGTATGGACATTTTAACAATGCTGATTCTACCTATGCATGAGCATAATATTATCAGTTTTTTTCAATTTGTATCCTCTGCAATTTCTTTCCTCACAGTTTCATAGTTATTCTTGTAGAGATTTCACCTTCTTGGTAAGTTGTATTCCTAGGGATTTTATTTTCTTTGTGGCTATTGTGAATGGCATTCAGTCTTTTATATGACTCTTGGTTTGACTGTTATTGGTATATAGAAATGCTACTGGTTTGTGTACATTGATTTTGTATCCTGAGACTTTACTGGATTTATTTCTCAATTCCAGGAGAGTCTCTATGGAATCTTTGGGGTTTTCTAGATACAGGATCATATCATCAGCATTGAGAGATAGTTTAACCTATTCTTTCCCGATTTGGATAATCTTAATATTCTTCTCTTGCCTGCACTGTGTTGAATAGAAATGGTAACAATGGGCATTCTTGTCTTGTTCCAGTTCTAAGGAGGAATGGTTTCAACTTTTTCCTACCAGTATGAGGTTGGCTATGGGTTTGTCATATATGGCTTTTATAATTTTGAGACATGTTTCCCCTATGCCAAGTTTGTTGAGGGTTTTTAGAATGAAATGGTGCTGGATTTTGTTGAATGCTTTTTCTGCATCTATTGTGATGATCGTGAAGTCTTTGTTTTTGCTTTTGTTTATGTGGTGAATCACATTTATTGATTTATATATGTTGAACCATCCTTGAATCCCTGAGATGAAAGTCCACCTGATCCTGCTGGATTATTTTTTTGATGTACTATTGAATTTGGTTTGCTAATATTTTATTGGGGATTTTTGCATCTAAATTCATAAGGGATATTGGTCTCTATTTTTTTTTTATTTGTGTGTCCTTTCCTGGCCTTGGTACACTGCCTTCATAGAATGAGTTTGGGAGGGTTCCCTCCTTCTCGATATTATGGAATAATTTCTGTATTAGGGTTATAGATCTTCTTGCAGTTTTGATAGAATTTAGGTGTGACTCCATCTATTCCATGGCTTTTTTTTTTTCCTGTTCACTAATTCAATCTCATTGTTAGTGATTGGTCTGTTCAGAAAATCTATTTCTTCCTGCTTGAGTCTTGGGAGATTGTGTGTTTCCAAAAACTTGTCCATGTCGTCCATGTTCTCTAGTTTATGTGCATAGAGATTTATGTAATATTCATGGATGATGTTTTGTATTTCTGCAGTATGAGCTGTCATGTCACTTTTTTCATTTTGGATTGAGCTTATATCGGTCCTTTCTCTCCGTTCCTGGTTAATATAGCAAGAGGTCTGTCAATTTTGTTTATCTTTTTGAAGAACCAACTGTTGGTATTGTTAATCCTTTGTATTTTTTGTTTGTTTGTTTTCCAGTTTATTTAGTTCTACTGTTACCTTCATTGTTTCTTTTCTGCTGCTGGTGCTGGCTTTGGTTTGTTCTTTTTTTTCCAGTTCCTTGAGGTGTGATATTAGATTGTTAATTTGTGATCTTTCTGTCTGTTACACGTAAGCATTAAAGGGTATGAATTTTCCTTTGAGGAAAGCTTTTGCTGTATCCCATAGATTTTGATAACTTGTGCCCCCTTTGTTGTTCAGCTCAAAGAATTTTTTGATTTCCATCTTAATTTTTTCCATCTCCATTTCTTTGATTTCCATTTTTGACCAATAGTCAGCAGGTTGTTTAATGTCAATGACTTTGTGTAGTTTTGTTTTTTCCTCTTGTGATTGATTTCTAGTTTTACTCTGCTGTGGTCTGAGAAGGTACATGATATAATTTCATTTTTTTTTAATTTATTGGGATCTGTTTTGTCCCCTAAGATATGATCAATCTTGGAGAATATCCCATGTGCTGCTGAAAAGAGTATGTATTCTGTAGTTTTTCTTCTATAAATACCTGTTAGGTCCATTTGGTTTAGAGTTTTGTTTAAGTCCATTATTTCTTTATTTATTTTCTGCTTTAATGATTTGTCAAGCTCTGACAGTGGGATACTGAAGTCCTCAGTGACTATGATGGTGCTGTTTATTTCTTTGCTTAGCTCTTGTAACATTTGCTTTATGTATCTGGGAACTCCTGTGTTGGGTGCATATATGTTTAGGATTTTTATGTCTTATTGTTGGATAGCTCCCTTTACCATCATATTATGACCCTCTTTGTCTTTCTTTACTTTTGTTGGTTTAAAATCAATTTTATCTGATATGAGAATGGCTACACCTGTTCTCTTTTGGTTTCCATTTGTGTGTAATATTTTTTTCCCTATCCTTTCACATTGAGTCCCTTTGAATCCTTGTTGTTTAGATGTGTATCCTAGAGACAGTAGATACTTGGGTTGTGTTCTTTCATTCACTCAGCAGCCTATGTCTTTTGAGAGGTGCATTCAGCCCATTCACATTAATTGATATCATTGATATGTGGGATGTTGGTCTGTTCATCATTGGGTAGTCCCTTATTGCTGTTTTACCTCTTGTTCTATTGTTTTATAGGAGTTGTGAGGGTTTTTTGTTGTTGTTGTTGTTGTTCGTTTGCTTGTGTTTTTCAGACGAATTTACACTGGTGGGTATCTGTTGTGCTGGTCTGTGTATGGCACTATTCTGATGTATTTCATGCAGAGCAGGTCTGGTTGTGGCTAATTCCCTCAGTGTTTGCTTATCTAGAAAAGACTTGTTTTTTCCATCTATCGTGAAACTTAGTTTTTCAGGTTACAAAATTCTATTAATAGGTTGGCAGTTGTTCTTTTTAAGTCAATTGAATTTGGGGCTTGTAAGGTTTGTGCTGAGAAGTCTGAAGTTAACCTGATAGGTTTTACTTTGTAGGTTATTTGATGCTTCCATCTTACTGCTTGCGGAATTTTCTCCTTCATTTTCACTTCAGCCAGGTTGTGTCTTGGAGATGACATATTTGCTATGAATCTTCCCAGTGTTTGAGATCCATCTTGTATCTGTATGTCTAAAATTCTGGTGATACCCAGGATGTTTTCCTCAATAATTTCTTCACATAGGCTCTTTA
This sequence comes from Indri indri, assembly GCA_004363605.1. NCBI lineage: Eukaryota > Metazoa > Chordata > Mammalia > Primates > Indriidae > Indri > Indri indri. The sequence continues at coordinate 3,187 of RJWJ010002659.1, read as the reverse complement.
TGCTTTTAGCTCTTTTTTCTTCTCCCTCAGGGATGGCTATAATTCAAATGTTAGTTCACTTCACATAGTTCCATATCTCCCACAATGATTGCTCAAACTATTTTTTTATACTCTTCTCTGGCACTATGAATGACTGGGTTATCTTGAGAATTTTGTCTTCAAACCCTGAGATTCTTTCTTCTCCTTGGGTTAGCCTGTTGTTAAAGCTTTTTGCTACATTTTGAAATTCTCTAAATGACTCTTTTATTTCTTTACGTTCAAGTATTTCCTTTCCTATTTTGTCTAGTTCTCTAGTGACTTTTTCATTTTTTTCATTGATATCCTGAAATATTTTTTTGGCTTCTTTTTATTGGTTTTCAACTTTCTCTTCAATTCCACTCATCTTATTTGCCATCTGTATTCTAAATACAATTTCTGTCATTTTTGCAATTTCCTTTTGGGGGAGTCCACTACTGTAGCTCCATTTTGTTCCCTTGTGAGTATGGAACTATTTCGTTTTTGCATGTTGCCAATGTTCTTTTGCTGGTTTCTTCTCATCTGGCTCCTCTTCTTTTGGCTCCAGGTTGACAGGATTGTAGGGCACCTGCTTTCCTTTGCTAAGACCTCCCTTGAACCAAGTCCAGGAATGATGGCTACTCGGGGCTGGAAAGTCTTGAGTGAAGTGTGGACCTCAACCTTAGGGAGGTTCTGCCAGCCCAGTGGTAGTGGTGGGAACTCAGTTGTGTGGTCTTTGGGACCAGTCAGCACTCTAGAGTCTCAGGGGTGGAATCGCAGGCCCAGAGGGGACCCAGGAGCTATAGGGGCAGAACCTCAGACTCGGGAATAGTGGGAGCTTCAGAGCTGGCTCTGGGGACTTTGGAGGTAGAGCCACCCATACAGGAGGCTATGCCACCAGCATGGGGGTTGCTGATACCCAGTTGTACACTGGGGCTTTATCTCAGTAGCCCAGGGTCTGTGTAGGTGAATGAGAGCTTCTGGTCAGCATAGGTTCTCCCCTATCTCCTAATACCCACTGAGTCATTCACCCAAGACTTCTCAAGTTGTGTCTGTGGCATCTGAAGCTCCTTCTCTGTTGGGTTCCCACACTGGAGAGGAGTTGTGCTTGGCCCTCAGTTACAGAGCACTACACAGGGGAGCATCTGTTTCCTCCTGAGCCTGGCTGGGTGATGCAAAGGTTACTTTTGCATGGCTGGCTTCTGAGTGGGCCTGGTTCAGTATGCCAGAGTGATCAGGATGTTATCAGTTTCAGAAGTTTGGGATTGGCAGGCACCAGATCTCTACTGCACCTGCTCTCTGGTGGAATGTTAGCACAGAATCTGAGCAGCTCCAAGATCAGCCCAGAGGTCTTCAGTAGAACAGGGATACCCCTTACAAATCAAGCTGCCCGTTACTTTTCTTTCTTTCCTAAAAAAATTGTCCCCTTGGGTTGCCTCTGTCCTGCTGCCTTCGCCTCTTCCCAGCAGTGTCAATTGTATTGGGACCCCAAGCTTAATCTCCAAGATAGCAGGTGATACATCTGAGTAAGAATCAGCCACACCCTGTTTCACTGAGTTGGTAGATGGCATAATGAGCTATTGAGTTATTCACCCTGTCAGGTGTTGATGCTTGCTGGAGAGAGCCAGCTTCTGAGATATTCTCTTATGTAACAAGCTGTCATTCCTCAGGTGGAGCACTTGAATGCCACAGGTTTTGGGAGGGGCCCTGTAGTTCCCAGGTGGTTGCATGGACCCCACCACAGCAGAAGTGGATTGAGGAGGGAGGCTGGTTAGGTTGTGTGAACCTGGAAGACTTTGCAAAGCCTGGGCAAGGATCAAAGGTTATTTTCCCAGCTGCTAAGGGTAGCAGTTGGGAGGACAGTCAAGGCAGGTTCTCCAGACTGAGAGGGCTGGTTGTGGGGGAAGGGCCACAAGTCCCCTCTGGTCCAGGCACCTGATTGCACCATGCTTAGTTGCTATGGAGCCCCGAGCTGGGATCTTCCCAACCAAAGGACCCACCTTAGTTCAACAGTGCCACTTTCCAATGGGGGATATGGGCATTCTCCCAGATTGCCACATCTTGGAGCCCCATAGTATTTTCCTATCATTTCTGCCTGAATCTCCCAAGTCCAACTTCCAAACATCCCTGCTTTCTATCCAGCAATCTGCTGGAGTCTGGGGGGCATTGGATCTGGCCTGCATATCCAAACCATGGGCGTGTGTCTCCAGGAAATGCTGGCAGGCATGGAGCTCCCAGATCGGGCACCCCAGGCTCACTGCAGGTCCTCAAGGCAGGAGGCATGGGCCCCATTCTCTGTGGAACCCTCAGACAGTAGTATGCACCAACTGGGGGTGGGGGCAGCCGCTTGTCAACTTCTTGGCTCAGAATGCTCTCCCAGTTGCAGTGGGTGAGGAAGGGGTGGAGAGTGATAAACATCTGAATGGAAGAAAGATGGCTCTCTGGCCTTTTGTCTCACCCTCCTTGAATGGGAGCCCTGTATGGAGTGTCCAAGCTCTGGGATCATGCAAGTTCTCCCCACAATTCCATGGATGTTGTAGTGCTTGGGCTTGTGGGGATGGAAAAGCCTGCAAGTAACTTGGTAGTCTGCTGATCACTGAAGGATTGTGGCAAGGAGAGAGGGATTCCGCCTTTCCCTTTCACTGGGCTCTGAGCCTCTCTGGGTTTGATCCTCACTGATATCTTTTTATCCTTTATTCTCTTCCTTTTCTGCTTCATGATTTTCCTCCCTGAGGTCCCCTGCAGGCTACACCTGAGCTGCATCCCCTCCCCTCTCCTTTATCCGAAGTCCTTCTTTCCCTACAGGACAGTATGGAAAACAATGTCTTTAGCCCCCTATCTTGCTCCTCTTTTCTTGAACTGTTTTTTGTAACCTGCCCTGCCAGCCAAAAATTTAAAATAGATCAGCTTCTCTTCTTTAGCCCTATTAAAGTTGGGGGGAGCAATTGGAAGTGTGTGTGGCAGAAGAAAATATAAAAGCCTTTTGAAATTAACAATAGTTCTATGTGCTATATTACCCCCAAGAACGGGTTTTTATATTTACAAATATAGCATAAAATAAAACTCGTGATCGTCTGTCAAAAACATACTCATGGCAAGGATGTGGAAGCAACCCAAGTGCCCATCAATCCATGAGTGGGTTATTAAAATTTGGTATATATTTACAATGGAATATTACCCAATCATAAGAAAC
>RJWJ010002658.1:48543-97092 GCA_004363605.1 Indri indri | reverse complement strand
GTTCTGATTAAAATCTCTATCAGCTTAATAAAATTACACAGTGATTCACTTCTCAGGTTGTGTATCTCCTACTTGCTGGACCTCAGGTCCCTCTGATTCTTCCATCCCAACATCTAGCATGGATGTTGTTTCTTCTAGAAAGGAAACTTACAAGTTACTGACGTTTTGTACAGCAAAATTAGTATAAGAGAGCACAGACTCGGTGCCATGGCAGTCAGCTGCACTTCTGTTTGTAAACTAGTTTAAACTGCTTTTCTTACATTAGACACTTACTGCCTAGTCAACAGCATACTAGCTTAAGACTAGTCTCAGGAGTACGGTAAGAATCATCTTTCAGTGATTATAGCTAATATTGAACATCAGTATAATCATAGAAAATATCTCTGAGAAGTATTAGATTCAGCAGCAGCATTTACAAAATCTTAATATTTTATTGATAGGGTAGGTGATATTGTTACACATGCCGCACACTTAACATATTGATGTGTATTTCTTCATATTGTTTTCTTTCAACAGAAGGCGCTTGCAGCTCAGCGCCAATCAGGCCTTCTTCCTGCTGGTGAACGGGCACAGCATGGTGAGCGTCTCCACGCCCATCTCGGAGGTGTACGAGAGCGAGAAGGATGAGGATGGGTTCCTGTACATGGTATACGCCTCCCAGGAGACGTTTGGAGTGAAATTGGCAGTGTAAGACCAGAAAAATGCACCCATTCTAGAACTTTTTAAACCCTTACCAAGGAAAAAAAGGGATGTTAGCAACTGAGATTGATCAGTTCATCTAATCACAGATCATCAAAACAGTAGTGTTTGCACCTCCTAGGGTTTTAGGAAGTTGTTTTTGTATTTCAGACAGAAAAACTGAGCTCCAAATGAGGACATTCAGCTTTGGAAAACTATTATCACTTAACGTAGGCTATCTTGTTTTCAAATCTTAGAAATTTAAAAATAAAATACTTTGCATTCTAAGTTGCCAACACATAGACCTTCGAGTTATTTTAATGCTCCTTTTCCCCCAATAGGAACTTGCAATTTGAGCAATAATTTGTAATTGAAAGGCATTCAGAGAGACACTGAGTCTTCTCTTTAGGTTCCCAGAACCTGCCACCATTTTATAGAAGGGTTTCTACTCAACTGGAGAAACCTTCCTCGGAGGATCTTTAGGCAGAAGTTAGTCAAGCACGATCCCCCATAACACAGTGGCTGTAATAGCTGGCGCAAAAGCAGGGTGAATGGGGTGTGCCGGGAAACAACTCTGAACCGCTGCTCAAGGTTCCTGACTCTTAGCAGTTGACCCCAAGTCCACGCTCTCTGGACGGTTACAGAAAAGCACCGCCACTCAATAGGAACCTTGAATAATTTATAATTTTGGTCTAGTTTTTTAAGAGGCCCCAGAGAAAGAGTGGTATTTCTTCTTTTGGATTTTCTCCAAGAGCTCAAATTAGTGCCTGCATTGGTAGATGAACGAGCAGTTGTACCACCGTCGTTCCTTAGGACCGTGGTAGAAACCACAGAGTAGGAAAATTAAAAGCATCAAAATTCAGATGCACTCCTACCTTTTGGCTTAAAGCTGTAGGTGATCCATGTTTTTTTTTTTTACGTAGGGTGTATAACTAAGATGTTATTGAAAGGTTTTCACATTTTAAAGAGTAGTTCAATTATCACTTAGGTCAAACCACCATTCTCCCACTCTAAGCATGTCAGTTGTGGAGGAAACACAGCAAAACGAGACGTATGCTCTTTACAAATACTAACGCAGACTTAACCATCTTCCGAGTCCAGCCTGTGACAAACCAGTGCTTCCTACTCCTGCATGGGGTTCACTGTTCTCTATTTTCTTGGGAGTATCAGAGAAAGATCACAGTGGAACCACTCAGACTGCACATGTAGCAGGCCACAGCTTACCCGTGTGTGTTTAGATGTGTGTGGAATACCTGTATCGTTAGAGAGGTTCACTGTGACGGAGGGGAACGCACGAGTCCTCACCTCATCTTTGCTCGTTATGAAGGGGTCCCGTCACCTGCTGTCCCACTGCATGCACGTGTCTACTTGGCTGACTTTTAATATGGATATTTTTACATTATGTAAATTCTTAACCAGCCTGTCTTTAGATTGTACACATTATATCTGACATTCTTGTAACTACTATGTGACCAGTAAGATTCCTATAAGAAGTATTGCTTTAAAAAAAAAAAAAACACCACGCTGGGAGTGTGCGCGTGCGTGTGTGAGACCTGTATCCCACTTTAGTGGTTGGTCACTTTATTTATAGGATCTTTAAAACAAGTACATTTTTAATGAACTAAGGTGAATAAAGGCACAATTAAAAACTGTCATCAAAGCTTAATTTAATGGGATCAGTATTTGAGACTCCAGATCCCATACTTTTGGTTCTCTCCAAAGCCAAGCAGGTTATTATCTTCCCAACACAGAGCCTCCAGGCCACCCGCCCACACCTTCCTCACCTTGGTCAGAGCCCCACCGCCTGGTCTTGCAAACTAAGCTCTCTTGAGAACTTATGGACCTGCTACAAAGCGGAGGATGGGTGTGGGACCAGGCGTTTTGTGGGACTAAACACCTGACTACCTACTACCCTAAACCAACCGCCACCAAAGTGGAATAAGCACAAAGGGTACAGAGTGTGGCGGGTGTGGTCATGAAAGTGTGACCTCAGGTGACCAAGTGGGAGCTGAGGCATTACGTAAAGAGAAATAGCTTCAGTGCTCCTGGTCAGAGCGGCCGGCGTTGCTCATTTAGGAAACGACCCAAACCCAGTTTAGGCACCCAGGCGCGGCACAGAAATACAAGGCAGCGAGCCGACAATGCCGCGTTCCCAAGTCGGCGCTCAGGAAGCACACGTGTGCCCCATCCTGTCTTCAGAGCTCCCTTGAGACAACCCCATGGCGTGTCGGAGGGGCTGCCAGTGGGTGCTGTCTCCTCGTGGGTTACCTGACGTCGCTACCGCCCCGAATCCGGACAGGTGCGGTCTGCGACCCCGAGTGAGGGGTTCTGCACCGAGTCGTGGCTGAGTCGGCCCCAGGGCTGGCGCAGCAGCCAGGTCCCCGTGTCGCCTCTCTGCAGCAGGCCTCCCACGCCGGGGCAGGGCCACATCCGACGGCACCTGCCACGTCCCGGTGCCAGCTCTGAATGCTGCGGACACTTGAGCTGGAACATCTTCAACCACAAATCAAGAATTGTATCTTTGTTCTTAGCAAGGACATTTTTTAAAAAAAAAACTGGGAACCTGATAGAAAATGGATGGATTTAAGACCAAGTATCCCTTCTGTAAATCTGGGAAGTAGGTAGAAAGGGTTGACTCCCTAGTTTGGAGAGCAAGATTATGATTTGAAAAGATGTGTGCTTCCTGTTCTGAGACGAAGGCCAAATAAAATCAGATACTGAGCCTTTTTTTAAACTTTTATTTTCAGTACATTAAATTTACTCATAAAAACATTCTAAAAATGTACAATTTTTCCTTTTTAACAAAGTATAATAAAACATAAAAACCCCAAAAACAGAATACTTGACATTTACAATTCAAAATCAAATTAGCGGAATATTAAATATTTACAAAACTATATCTTTTAAAAATATTTATAAAGTTACATGCAATTTTGTAGAATTGACAAAAGAATGGCTCAAAAATGGGAGAATTTTCCTTCATTCCTAAAAAAAAATTATGTCCGAACAGAAGCTGTGCAGAGTACACAAGGTTCTCAGATTCGGTACCAAAGCCTCGTCTTTTTGTGCACATGAGAACTCACACGTGTGAGGAGGGCTGTCACGACACACGTGTGGCTGGAGCGGGGACCAAAGGCCACTGCTCCCCTCCCTTGGTGAACAGTGCAGCAACCTTGACCTTTGGCCTCAACCAGCACAGTATATGGTTTTCTAGAATATTGCGAGTGTTGATAAAGGATGATTACTTTCATTCAGACCCTTGGGACTTTGCAACGATTCAGCCTCTTCAGAACCCGTGGCTTTAAATGTCACCTGACTCGTTCTTTGGGAGTCACCTGCACTTTGGCAAGGACAGCCGACCCCCCGCTCAGATCTGCAGGGGGTCGAGTGGAGCAGGGAGACGGCGTCCCTCACGACGTGAAGACCTCAGTTGTTACCACATTGGAAAGCAAGCGAGGCATGAAACATGAGGAGGCAGGAAGGGTGACAGAAACGACAGGGAGCGGGGAGGGAGCAGCCCAGCCCCACCCCCGGGCGCCCACGAGCAGTGCGCAGGGTGGGCGAGTGCAGCGGCGCCCCAGGGCAGTGTGCAGTACGAACTAACTGCACTGACTTCTGGCAACAAACGACTAGAATTCTAAATACTGAATTAAAATACAGAACCTGCTAACTACTGTACTAACAAGCTGACTCCTGCGATCTTTCGGAGATGATACGTGATGCTGGTTTCTTTAATACCCAGCCGCTACACATGTCCAAGACAATGTCTTCATTTTCATCCGAGTGCTAGCTCCCACCTCCTCAGTGCTCTTTAGCCAGCAGGAGTTCTAATGTCTGATACCGACTGTCAGTGTCACCATGAAATAAAAATTAGAAAATAAGGCAAAAAATTGTTCTGTTTAAAAAATAAAGTGAAAGATTAAATAGTTGTTTTATCCCAACATTGTTTCTCCATCTCCACATTCCACTTTCCCCTTTCTTGGATATGAGAAAACAGTGTTATTAGAAACTTTAATATCCGACAGACGACAAAGAGCGAACAAGTGGCTGCTGCCACACCTACCTGGTTGCTACAGCATTCTGAAACTGAGACCTCAAGATCAGGAAGATGACCCAGTGTTTGACAGGGCCAGCATGTTCTGTGTTTCCCTGACGAGGAAGCCTCCTGACGAAATGCAAAATGTTCTTCAGGCTCCCTGACCTTGGCTGCTTCTGGAGAGGAATTCATCAGAGATAAGACCGCTAGCAAATAATCTCCAGTCCACGTGTGTGGCTCCCCTAGGAAGAGGCTCGTGGACCGGCGGCTGCATCTCTGCACTTGTGACTCACGTGCGTCTCACGATTCTCGACTGAACGGCTGCCCGGGAGACGCCACACTGTCAAAGACCGCTGAAGGCCGCACAGCCACGCAGCGTCAGAACTTACCTGCCTCAGCTCTGAATGTCATACTGCAAACCCAAGTTTCTGTCCTAACTTTCTGTTGTCTTTAAGGTTAACCTCGAATATTTATCAAAATAGTTACAAGGGTAACAACAGATACTTTCATTCCCCTGTACTGACCACCAAAACAAAAATTTTAAATCATTTTTACTTTCGTTATGAGACAGTTTTCAACAATTTCACTGTGTGGAGATAGGATTTATTTAAAATATTTCTTTGTTTAAAAAAAACCAAAAAATTTAAAAGTTTGGCTTTCAGCACGTATGCAGGCCACCATAATAGCCTCAGAAATATTAAAATCGTAAACATCAATGAACACTCTTAAGTCTTCCTCTAACATAATATGACAAGGTCCAGTCTAGCACTCTTTAAGGCAAAGTTGTGTCGTTCTCACTGTTTTGACATTTCGTAGTGCTTATGATTCAAGAGACCAATGTAACGTTCCCCTCAACGGCTGCTGTATTTCGCGTCACCATTAATACTATGCACCGGGAATGGAGAGAACAGAGGTCTGTCACTTCTGCATTGCATAGAAATAAAACTCCACTAAAACAAAACTAGAAACTCTACTGAAAAGCCTTCCATAAGGAAACGTAACGACGCTCCCATCTGTTTCCATTACGTCAGGAAACTGACCTCGAGGTCCGCAGCCTCCCTCGCAAGGCCTCACGTTCTAGGGCGTTCTTTTGATTGATACCAATTTTCCATGAGGCTGATTGTCCCATTTTAAGAATGGTCTGAATATTGTAATTTTTTTTAAAAAGTAAATATTCAACTGGAAAGTCCCTGGCAAGACCTTACCAATCAATATTTTAATATTGAAGGCTTTAGCATTTTAAATAATATTACTTGAGCAGAAAATTCCCTTTAACCTTGAAGATGTTAAGTCCCTAAATTTCAGATGAAAACGCTTTCATTTCAGTGGCTGAAATTTAGAGACCGACAGTGAAGACTTTTATTTCCTACCTTACAAAAACCAGACTTGCACAGATCTCATAGCTGTCTCCTGTGTGTGGCCTCTTCCAGAGTCCTACCACTTTCCACTGAAGATTTCCAGGTGATTTTTAACGGAATTGACTGTCAATACACAGCCTGATACAAAAGAAGCAACAGGAGAAAATTCCCAATCTTTTGCTCATAAATGAGAGGACTGTATTACTGCTGAAATGTCTGTCTCAGGCGTGAATCCATGAGCAGTGAGCCTTGGGGCTTGGGGTTCTTGGGGAGCTCGTGTGATATAAAGTGACCTGCAGACTCTGCCATCATGTGCGGCGTCCCTCACAGCCAAGTCACAGCCGCGCTGTCACCCTGTCCCTGCAAGAGTTCGTTCTTATTGGAAGGTATCAGGGCTCAAAGACACTGAACGGCTGGGAAGGAAGGTATTCTCAAAGCTTGACGGCTATGGATTCTCTGGGACTTGGACCCTTAGAAATTAAGTTGTTGCGAGTAAACTATTTCTATTTAATAATGTAGTTTTAATTTATTTTCAGAAAAAAATTAAAAACCTGGAACCGCTATTAAGTGTCTGCAGGAGGGAAGGAAGTGCTAAAATCTCTGTTGTGTACTAAGTCGAGTAGCCTGCTGGTGCCGACTCTGTGTATGTGGATCATTTGAGTCTCTTGCACTGACTGCTCTCAGAGGAGTCTGTCTCCCAGAACTGCAGAGATTTATATCAGGTTACATTCTTCTGTAGTGCAATCCTTAAAAATCCCAGAGATTAGTGCCTAATCACTTTAGGAAAAAAACAAAACAACGTCGACATTTTCCCTAACCCAGGGGTGTCGAGAGTCCGACGGGTGGAATTCCACTGGGAGAACTCACACCTTCAGTTCTCGGTTCAGATCACGTAGCTGCCCGGAATTACGTGTGAGCCTAGAAGGACCAACGACAGCAACGCTCTTCGGGAGACGTGCGGTCTCTGCATCGCGGCCAAAAGCGTAGACGGCCAGTTCCACCACCACGGAGGTGCCCGCTAGGCCATGTCCTGACATCAAGCTCCAATCTAGGGTTTTGGCAATAAAATTGAGTTTGATGTACTTCTATGCTAGGTTTTCTATCCAGTCTAGGAAAGTAAAGCACCTTTGGATTAAAAATATTAAGCTCAACAGCAACTAGACGTCTCAGTTTTGTATTTAATTTTCCTTATATCTCCATGGCTTAGTAATGTTCTGCTGCCAGAGAAAAGTATCAGTCTGTGGAGTCCAGACCTTCTGCTGGGGGCGCATATTTCAACCTAAAAGTACCTGGAAAGGAGGGAAAAAGAGATCAAATACGATTCGCTGTAGAATCACCACAAGCCACCCATCTGCCCACTGGTCAGGATTCTGGTGCCGGAAACCTAGACCACCTGGCCTAGCCACGCCCACCTTCCCCTCCCCCCACTGGACGTTATTTTGAAAGGTTATAAAATCGGACCGGGTGGACTGACTCGAGGGAAGTTACCCATCCGTTTCTTTACTCTGCAGGAGCTCTTTTTCTGGGAGTCAGGCATGCACGGTGGGTGGGCGCCCAGGGGTGAGGGCAGGCGCGGCCGGGCTGGCACCCTGTGCCTTAGGAGGTGCGACCACGCTCTGAAGGGAGGGGCCCCCAGAGACACAGACCGTCGCCCCACCCCACAATCAGACCTAGTGAGTCACAAAGTGTGTGTCCCTACAAACTCTTCGGGGGTATGGGCAGGCCTGGGAGCACAGGTCTGCTGTGACCCTCAGAAGTTACGGGAGGTCCACAGAGATCCCAGGCTGCATGGGGAACAGTCAGCGTCAGGACCAGCCTTCTCAACCCCGTTTAATCTTTCCAGAACAAACAGCAAGAATAAGCTATTGCGAAAAATACAGCAGATACACACTTGAACGTGGCTAACTAAAGAGTCGAGAGAGAGAGTGGAAGGAAATAAACGAGGAGAGGGCGAAGGCGCCCGTGTGAGACCCCGCGACGCGGGGCCCTGGACTGCCGCGCCACAGCCCGCGCGCCCACCGCGGCCCCGGGGTGGCACAGAACCCCTCACACCTGCTGCTCTGGGCTCTGTGCTTGCCGGCTACTCGCCTTCTAGAACAAGGAGCCGTCTGATACCACAGAGAGTCTCAGAACCTACAGTAACCCTTCTGGGGACTTCATGGCTTATCTGTAAGATTCCCACGCTGCTCAGAGTATTTGGAAAATTATTAATTGCTTTAAAAAGAAAAAAAGCCTACTATTATTTTCACTAAAACCAAGCATTTGCACGTATTTCTCCTGCGGGAGCCTCGCTGGGCGCGGTGCCTGCCAGGCAGGGCCCGGCCGCCGCGAGCGGTTACCTTGCCGGTTGAAGTCCATGGACGGCTGCTTGCAGTCCTGAGCGCGGTGACCGGTGGCCCCGCAGTTGTAACAAGACAGGTTCCCACTCTTTTTGTGACTGGAGCCATTGCTACTGCCCACCAATCCTTGGGCCTGGTACACCCCTGCCGTCCCCGCCATGAAGCTCGGCATCGGTGGCACCGCAAACGTGGACTGCCCGCCCAGGACGGGCTCCGGGGTCCCGCTGCCGCTGTAGGGGGCGTGCACGACGGGGAAGGTGGAGCCGCCGCCATACTGCTGGGCGCTGACGTAGCTGGGGTTGAAGGACAGGAATGAGATGGGGAACATGGACGGCCCGGAGAACGGGTGCTGGAAGTAGTTGGCATAGCTGACGGTCAGGCCGCCGGAGCCGCAGCTGCCGCTGCAGCCGCAGGACGTGCACACGATGCAGCCGGGCGGGGGCGGCGCGGGCTGCGGGGGCGCCGGGGGCTGCTGATGGTGGTGGTGGTGGTGGTGGTGGCTCGGATTCGAGGCAGGAATGTTTCCTGTGGAGCTGCTGCCACCACTGCTGCTGTAGAAACTGCTTTCGGGGACAGAGGACAGTGCGGGGCTGGAGCTGGGGGCCGGGCAGCTGGGCAGCGAGGCCATGTTTGCGAAGGACGTGGCGGGGTGGCTGCTGGGAGAGGCAGTGTTGCTGTTCGCGCAGAAGCCGCCCTGCAGGGCGCCCACTGGCATGCTCATCGCAGAGAAGGCAACTTTGGTGTTGGCTGTGTACAGAGCAGTCCGGGGGTTGATTATTGCCGGGGGCACGCTGATCTGCACGTTATTAGGGCAGGACGTCTGCCCAGAAATGGCAGACTCCGCAGGAACCGAGGACGACAGCAGCAGTTTGATGGGCGGCCGGGCCGCGTGGAGGACCGTGCTGGGCGTCCCCGGGGCGGCCGTGCTGGTCTCCACCACCAGGGCCGGCTGCTGCGCCGACTTCAGTACCCTGTCCAGTGTGGACGCGTGCACGACTTTGGCTCGGGGACCAAAGGAGACCGTGGGTGACATGGAACTGCTCTCCGAGAGCCCAGAGAGCACCTGCACGGGCTGGTGGGGCGTGGGCGGGGGCAGCGCGTCCACCATGGCACCGCCAAAGCTCTTGTCCACCTTCACGCTGCTCCTCGGGCCAGACCCCTTATTCCTGTCTTCTAGAGACAGAAGCGAGTGCACCGAGGACGAGAGCAGCTTCATGTCCGCGTTCCCTCTTTCCGACTTGTGCACGGAATTCAGCATCCGGATGGGTGCGACGTGCGAGGCTGCGTTCATCATCTGCGGGGGCAGGGCGTGGTGGCCCGCGGGCGCCGAGCCAGCCTCGTTCTGCACAGGGAGGACCTGGGCCGTGGGCCGGGCGGAACTCGGCGTGAAGTGGTTCAGCAGCATCACGGGCTTCTCCTTCTCGGGACCCTCCAGGTGAATCTCCACACCTAGAGGCAGAAACAGAGCGGTCAGCACCGTCTCACACCCGGGCCGGGCCAGCACCACGCGCCACGCCGGCGCCCTTACGTCTGTCGTTCTCCTCGGCGCTGTCGGAGCTCTCCTCGCGGGCCTGCACCCCCATGGGGCTGGAGGAGGAGCTGGAGTACTCCGAGGAGCTGCCTTCCCGGGGTAGCTGGTGAGGAGGCTGCTCCACTTCCACCCGCAGCTCTGCGGAGAAGGGACAGGCGAGGGGCCGTTGGCCAGTGTCCCCCGGCTCAGCCGCCACCTGCCCCGTGCACACGGACTGCACCATCGGCCCTGGGGAGCCAGGTGCTACTCCAGGGGCAGACGGGCTCTGAGTGTCAGGAAACAGCCGCCCGTCCCGGACACACGGGGACAGGAAGCAGAGACTCGGATGGGCGCTGCCCCAGCCGACACCAGGGAACACCAAGATCCCCTGAACACGCGCCCTTTTAATCCCCATCGCACACGCGTGACTCGCCCGCAGACACGGAGAGACACCCCGGTTTACGAGGCTGGCCGAGTGACGTCTCTGTGGTCAAGTGACTGAGGATGACAGGGGAGGGCTTTCTCCCCGTTCCTCCTGGGTTTCTGTGGTGAAGAAAGGCCTGGCTGTCCCAAAAGGACAGAGACACTGTCACCGCGTCCCGGCCCTTCCTCAGAGGCGGGAAGGAAGGAAAAGGGGGTGTGGATGAAAGGGCACGCCACGGGGACCGAGTCCCGGAGAGCGGGGGGGTCGATGGAGAACCAGCTGCCCCAGGTAGGCGGGCGCTGACCTCAGCCTGACCCCTGAGCACCAATCCCGGGAAGAGAGCGTCTCCTCTCGCGTCCGCTCGCCTCCTAGCGCTCTCTCACCCGGGGGTTTCTAGACATAACCGTTTTGCCCAAACAGCTTCAGACAAGTGACCGGTCTCCAGCTCTAACCCACCATCCCCTCTAGTTTCCTACAGCAGAGACTATGAAAGTTAAAACAAAGAAAAATAAGCATAAAGATTAAAAAATGTACATGGCAAATGAATGTGACCTGAGGTCTAATTATCATCAAAAAAACGCACTGCACACCCGTGTGTGAGCTTCCCCACCTGCGGCGTGGCTGCCCCGCCCGGCCTGCACGGGTCCGACGTGGCTGGTCGGGGGCACGCGAGCCACACCGCCGCTGGTGAACAAGGACGGGGCCGCGGGGTTCAGGCACCGTCTCTCCGACTTCTCCCTGTGAACAGAGCAGCACAGAACACGTGAGCGTTCGTGGCTCTCACTGTCTCCCAAACTGCTCGAATCACACGAAGGTGGTTCCCATCAAAACCATCCCAAGGGTGGGAAAGAGGTGATCCGTCAAATTCACTACAAAGGGCATCTCCTGTCACTCCAAAGCCACGTGTGGAACGCTAACAGCATTACTGAAGATTGGATGAGCGGTAACAAGTAATCCAATCCCCGATATTTAACAAAACTGTACGTCTCAGCACTCTGCAGCACACGAGAAACTAAGAAATACAGGTTTCAAAACAATTTCGCACTCACTTTTCCAGCTCCAGCTGAGTCTTGAGTTTTTTCTTTGCTCCCATGGTGAGAGACTCAAACTTATTCAGATCTTCTTCAGTAAGGCTCAAAAACTTGCATGGGAGAAAGAAATTGCAAAGTTACTAAGAAGCAATCAGGGCTCTGAAAACAGCATGGACCTAAATTTGAAACATCTATGCCACGTCTGGGAGACGCAAACTGAACCTGTAGTGAGGGACTCAGAAATACTCCACCCTTCACTTGCTATATGATTCGGTACCGGCAGTTCAAACTGAGACGCCGCAGGTCTGCCTCAGCATCACCCGGCCGTGCGGAGGGGCACCGCGACCTCCCCCACCCTGCTGCCGCAGCCAGGCAAGCCACCTGCCCGTGCTGTGCCAGTCCCGGCAGGTGCATGCTGTGTGGGCAGGTGACTGAAGAAAACGTCTCGCGTAAGTCACAGTTCACCGCTACAGAGACGCAGTTCAGGAGAGCACCCCCTCGCCCAGCAGAATGCAGTCCCTCTAGAACCCGCACCCTGCAGACGGAAGGACAGTCTTCTTACGATGGGCCTATTTTCAAAAAATTACCAATGGTTTAGGGATGACAGCAACTTTGTCAGGCAATGAGTGGTCCGGAAAAGTGGACACCACCCAACTGAACGGCTGACTATCAGTACCACAGGCTGGTACTGAGCAAACAAGGATACTCCAGTTTTCAAATCATTCCATGTTTAGTCATTTCAACTCACACATTAGAATAAGAAGTTTTAAACTACAATCAAGATTAGTATAATCTTTTCTTTTCCTTTTTTTTTTGGACACAGGGTCTCCCTCTGTCGTCCAGGCTAGAGTGCAGTGGCACAATCCTAGATCGCTACAGCCTCAAACCTCTGGACTCAAGCGATCCTCCTGCCTCAGCCTCCTGACTAGCTGGGACTAGAGGTGCCACCACCGCACCCAGCTAAATTTTGTATTTTTTGTAGAGAAGGGGTCTTGCTACATTGCCCAGGCTGGTCTTGAACTCCTGGACTGGAGTGATTCTCCCGCCTCGGCCTCCCAAAGTGCTGGGATTACAGGCGTGAGCCACTGTGCCCAGCCATAAAATCTCTTTTTAAGATTTATAAACCCTAAACAGAGGTATGTAGTAAGCTTGATTTCTAGATTCAATTATACATTTTTGGAAAAATGAAATTTTCACATAGATAAAAGCCTACCAAGTGACTTTGTCCAGCAGGGGGTGCTCAGAGTTCAAATGCCTCCTACAGGTTCAATTTAGTTTATTAGTGACATCAAGACTTAAATTTCAGAATTTTTTTAACAATGAAAAAACACTCCTCATCAAACTCTCTATGGTAAAGAATGATTTCTAAGGAGAACTGCTTGGAAGATGTAAAATCCGTCCATTCTAGAAACGACTTTGAAATCCAGCCAGATCCTCAGAGAGCCTCTTATGCGGACCAGTGTGTTTGGGTCCACGTGACACCGGCCTCACTGAGCTCCTGGATATGCACAAGCTACACCGAACCCGCTCAGAACGGGGGTTTGGCACCAGAGTTCACGACTCCTGTCTCCAGCAGGGCTCTGGGGACAGACTGTCCGTCACATCACACAGAGCGTCCAGGCTGTGCAGACCTGAGAGGAGCTAGAGAAGCTGTTCACGGTAAACCCGTCTCCGTTTGGCCCCAGCCGCAGGAGGCCCTCATGGTCCACTGCCCCCATGAGACCAGGCCATGGGACTCGTCCACCCTTACTCTTTCCGCTTCACATATATTTAGGAAACCCAACTCAACTCCTCTAGGAATGAAGTCAGAAGATACATTACTTGACAGAACAACCAAGAAAATTCTGTATAGCTTGCTAAGAAACCAACGTACCTTCTCCATGGTGAGCTGCTTAAAGACGGGGTAATACTTGTGCAAACGCAGTTTCCTAAGCCAATCTAAAATTCCGTTTTGCTCCTGGGTCTGCGGGGCCTGCAGGCTGGAAGGCATCAGGATGGCAGGCGAGGCGTCCATCTGGGCCCGGTAGGCCAGTGCCGAGCCTGCGCCGCCCGCGTGGGAGCAGTGGGGCAAGGCAGGGGCCGGGCCGGCTGGGTGTTGCACGTGGTGCTGGGCTCCGCTCTGCGAGGACGGGATACCGGCCACGCCACACACGGGCCTGCAGGACAGGGGCGGGCAGAGAACAGAAAAACCACAGGCTCCACCACAGATCTGTTAGGTCTTCAGGCGCTGGCCTCCCGCTAGCCCGCGGCGCAGCCCACTGCAAACTCTGGACACACCGCGGCTCCGCCCTCCCGCCGCCCCTCCTATCACGGCCGCCTGCCTCCAGCTGAGATCTCTGCAGGTGTTTGCCCATGCATGCGAGTGCGTGGCATGGATGTGCACGCACGTGGGCATCACACATGTGTGTACGTTACTTTTTTTTTTTTTTTTTGGAGACAGAGTCTTGCTCTGTCACCCACACTAGAGTGCCGTGGCATCAGCCTAGTCCACAACAACCTCAAACTCCTGGGCTCAAGCGATCCTCCTGCCTCAGCCTCCCAAGTAGCTGGGACTACAGGCATGCGCCACCGTGCCCAGCTAATTTTTGTTTGTATTTTTAGTTGCTTGGGTAATTTTTTCTCTTTTAAGTAGAGACAGGGTCTTGCTCTTGCTCAGGTTGGTCTCAAACTCCTGACCTCGAGCAATCCTCGTGCCTCAGCCTCCCAGAGTGCTAGGATCACAGGCGTGAGCCACCACACCTGGCCACTCTGTCACCCAGGCTGGAGTACTGTGGCGTCAGCCTAGCTCACAGCAACCTCTAAGCCCTGGGCTCAAGCAATCCTCCTGCCTCAGACTCCTGAGTAGCGGGGACTACACGAGTGCACTGCCAAGCTTGGCTCATTTTTCTATTTTTCTGTAGAGATGAGGGGTGGGGGGTCTCGCCCTTGCTCAGGCTGTTCTCTAACTCCTGGCCTCAAGAGATCCTCCCAGAGTGCTGGGATTACAGGTGTGAGCACCGCGGCAGCCCTTTTCTGCTGTTTCTAAATCACAGGATGACAGTGCTACATCAGAAATTAAAACTGACTACTAATCTTTAATATTCACATTACTTTTAGAAAAAGAAAACCTAGGAGGCACCAACGGCGTTGCACACGCTGCCTTTGCTCCTTCCACAGCAACCCCAAATGTATTTACTGAGAGGTTACAATGTACCAGGCACGGGGGTAGGAAAGTCAGCACCCGCCAAGACCTTGTCACACGACTAGCACTCCGCACAGAGCTATCTGTGGTTGTGTCACTGCGATGGCACTTTTTTCCCTGTAGGTCTCTCCGTGGTCACCTGTCCATCGAGACAAGCGACTGGCTTCTGAGCAGAGCAGTGGTGCCGTCACCCGAAGGCCGGGTGCTGACAGAGCCCTCTGATGCCACAAGGACACAATCACAAGCTAGCAAGAGCCCAGGGAGCTTAGGAAAGTGACGCAGCTCAGACTCCGGCTTCTGCGCCTGGGGCAGGGCCCAGGAGCTTGAACTTATGGGGAGTGTCCCTGGAATTCCAATCCCAATGGCTCAGAGAGCGCTGTCTGGGAAATCGCGAATTGGATAATCTCTGCCCCATTCCTCCTCTCAACACTGTCCAAGGCTAGTTTGAAAGTTGCTTAACTCTAGGAACAACGATCTGCTCACAACTGAAAGTAAACCTCACAAAGCGCCTACTGGGAACGTGCTGGTTACAGAGAAGATCTCTTACCTGCCAGCCACGCCCATCATGGTACCTACTTTAGAGAGGGAGGGGTTGCCAGGACCTATAAATTTAAAAATAATTATCATAAACATTTCCAGACAACAAATGTATTTTTATTTTTATTTAGTCATATTTCATGAACTCACTTGGACTTTGAAGCTGTTGGGCAGGAGACGAAGTGCTAAAAAACTTCTTCACGTGGTCACTCTTTAATACGTGAGAAGGCAACGAAGCCAAATACCTGAAACTCAAACACAACGGTCTGATCAGCATTAGAATGGCTTGTCGAAAACTGCGGGGGAGAAAATGTCATTTTCAACCAAGAGAAACATATGTCAGAGAAAAAAAGAACTACATGTGCCACAACCTCACGTTCTTCCTGCTTTAATTTAACGCTTTTTATTTTTTTTATTTTTTTTTGAGAAGGCCTCGCTCTGTCACCCGGGCTAGAGCGCGGTGGCGTCACCATAGCTCACAGCAGCCTCAAACTCCTGGGCTCAGGCGATGCTCCCGCCGCAGCCTCCTGAGCGCTAGGAACACAGGCGCGCGCCGCGCCCGGCCTGCCTCAGTTCTTGCTGTGGTTCATCTCGCCTGCACAAAGCCCCTCCCCGCCCTCCACTTGCAGACCCTAGTGCGCCACGCTGCTGTGCGCCGTGGTGCCGCGACACTGCCCAGGGCCCTCTGAGAACCTGTTTGTTAGGCGCTAACTGGAACAGTCTCAATTTTCACTACAGAACAGAAACAATAATCCAATATTATTATGAAAGACTGTCAAAATTACCTTAAATGACGGTGTATACTTTGAAATTCCTTCCCTATTACCTTTAAAATCACCCTTATGTTACTAGGATTTTTCAAATTCTCTGCAACTGATGAAAATTCCTAAAGGTGAAGCAGAGACCCAAACTCAGGTGGCCACACGTCCCTCAGGAGCCCCTCAGCGGACCAGGACACACTGCGGGGCCCACCCATCCCCGCTGACGCCGCCGCAGCCGAGCAGAGCCTCACCTCAGGCCCGCTTCCAGATCCATGTGGCTTCGTTCCACGTAAAATGAATCCGGCCCAGCTAAGCAAGGAATGAGTTTCTCCAAATTCTCTTCAGGGTAGAGCTGAGACAACTGAAAGGGAAGAAAAGCGTAAGATGTGTGTCAAAGCCCATTTTATACAAGCAGAATTCCTCCACATGAGAACACCCTGAGCAGGTGTTTGATGGTGACCCCAGCGGGAGTGACGTAATTCACACCACCCCAGGAGCCACGCGGGGATCTGCACCCGCTGAGGACGGAGAAGGCCACGGAGGGCTCCCGCTGCACCGTCAGGCAGCATCTCCATGATCCGCATGGTCTTAGCTCCGCCCGGCCACCACGCGAACCGGATTCCGAACAGGACCCGACCCCAAGGAGACAGTCCTACCGACAGCATGAGGACAAGGTGGCCGCCGCACCGGCAGGTCAGAAGAGGTGGGCTCCGGTGGACACACTGCTCCAGGCTGCGTGGCCAGCGTACCCGCCCTCCTCCCCCAGCTCTCTCTCCCAGGAGGAGCACCAAGGGCCCCATCGGTGGTGGCCCGAGGACCAGGCACAAGGCCCTGTGCACTTCCCTGGACCCCTCTCTGAGTCCCAGACAAAAGCCCTCAGCCGATGGGGGAGGGACAAGAACTGCCCAGAGCCTGGACGGAAACCCCCCGTTCCCGGGGTGCAGCAGGGACCACGCTTCCCCTCCTCAGGGGCAGGCCCAGGCTCGAGGGCCGTGCCTGGGATGAAGTGAGGCTGGACGGGGAGACTGGAGACCCCCCCAGGTCCCGCGCCAGGTAACGGGCAACAGCAGGCCACTCCTGGGAGGGGCGAGAGAGCAGAGGGAGACCCGGGACTGCCGAGGGCTCAGAGTGAGCCGGACCGCCGAGAAAACTCCTGGGCTCAGGTGGCAGCCCTTCACTGGAGGGGCACACTGAGGGTAACCATGGCAACACCACCCAGAGCCAGCGCCGCCCAGACTGGCCCCAGGGTCCCTCTAGGGGCCTGCGAGGAGAGGCGCGACCCTGCCCAGGCATGAGGAGCTCTTCCTCCAGTTCTAATCTTCCAGACGTGACGTCTAACACTCAACCAAAATGTGCAAGGCACACAAAAAAATAAAGGGGGGAGCCTACTGTCCAGAGATAAAGCAATCATCAGATCCACACTCAGAAATAGCCCAGACATTGGAACTATCAGACAGCAACTGTTTAAAATAACCATCATTCACACATTCACAGACCTAGTTAAAAAAATTACACCGTGCAAAACACAAACGGGAAATTTAGGCAGCGATGGAAACTATTACAAGGCATGTCTGATGGGAAAACTAGGGAAAAAAAACAAAATCAAAACAAAATCCCTGGCACCAGAGATGAGGAGTTCTGCACATCGTCCAGGCTCAGCCTGGGCCGCGTGAGGGGAGGAGCGTCACCAGCTGGAGGACAGGGTGACAGAAATCACCCGCACTGCACACAGAGTGGGAGAGAAAAGCAAGACATGCAGCAAAGAGCCGTGGACAGCACCAGGGGCCTGAGACCACGCAACCGCGTCCCAGGGGAAAGAACGGGGCAGAAGAAATATCTGAAGAGCTAATGGATAAGCATTTTCCAAAATCAATGGAAAGACAACAAACCAGACACCCAGGAAGGCCACAGACCCCCGAGCAGTGCACACGTCAGCCAGTGTGGTCACCCAGACCAAAGGCCAAGGAAAGGCCAAGTCCTCGCCGCATCAGTGGAGTCCGGGGAAATCACTTTTTTCACAGAATGGGAAGCCAGGCGCAGAGGAGGGAATTTGGTGTTCTAAACACCAGGGAGAGGAAAGTAAATTCCCAGGTGGTGTGTGCAAGCCTGGAGGGGTGGCACGTGTTCTCCAAGGCCCAACAGGCCAGAGAGATCAGTGTCGTCAAATGTCCGCGCAGGCCGAGACAGGGCCATCGGCTGAAAGTCCCCTGCAGCGGCGCACCCCGCAGACACTTAGACATGTCGACAGTGGTGACGGCTTCGATGCACCACGGTGGCTGAGACGGTGGCTCCCCGCTGCAGCACAGGCCTGCGAACCGTGAAACACGCAAGTGCACACGCAGGTGCGCGTGTTCACGCTCACGTGCAGGCAGAGAGCTCTGTGTCCAGCAGAGGGACTTTGTTCAAGCGGCATCTGCTGAACCAACGCGTAACACAGACGAGGGTGGAATGAGGTTGTCTCCGCCCGCGCGGCCACCCAAGCGCCCCTCCCCTCGCCGGGCCAGGGAAAGCTGGGGGCGGGGAAGGAAGGCCAGAACAGACAGAAGGGCCGTCGGTCACCCGTGCCTGGCGCCCAGGCGGGATCAGGCCCAGTGCCTCGCACCCTCTCGGCAGTGGCCCTGGGACCGCGCTACACCGCGAGGGAAGTGACCCGCTGGAGTCACTCCCCGGTGCTAGCAACCACCGGGGACGCGGTTCTTTCCACGGCTACGCGAGCCCTTCGTCGCCTTACCTTTGAAATAAATTCAGTCACTTCAGAGGAAGATTTGGTTACTGATGTTACTGAAGAATCAGACCACAAGACCTTAAAAACAAATAAACAAACAAACCTTAAGAACAGACACCACATACTTGATTCGCAGCACACGTGTCCTGGTGTTACTCGCTGGCAGGGGTTTGGCGAGCACGCCAAGCCCTAGTGTCTCGCGCATCTGGGACACGGGGCATCTGCACATGCCTTGACTTGTTAGAAAAAGAACGGTCCTATAACACGAGTCTGCTAAGGCATAACTCCTGTTCTATGCAATTTGAATCAAGCGTCACCAAATTACTCAAGCACGGGGCCTAACGCTGGCTAAGTTTTAGAGAATCGCTGACCACCACAAACCGCCTGCCACGCTCACCCTCCAGCCCACGGACCGTCTGTGGGGCCTGGGGTTCTTCGGAGTCTCGGCCAGCAAGACGGCTCTCACCAGATGTGGCCCCTCAACAATGGACTTATTGGCCTCCATAGTTTTAAGAAATTTCTTTTCTTTATAAATTAAAAAAAAAACGTGCTTTTGTATGCCGGTGTTCATCTTTTTCCAGGGGACCTCTGCTTAGGTAAGTCTACATGACTTTAGATGCAAGATCAACAGGTTCCCAGAAATAAGCCCCTTCATTCAACAGTAAGCACCCATGGTAGGTCAGATGCCGTAGACACGTGGACAAAACAGGCCCAGTCCCGCTCTCAGGACACCGCACAACTGTGGCGGCGGGAAAGGGTGGTGAGTACCAGGAGAGAGACTGTCTTCCCCGGGAGGAGGGGCCGGGCAGGAAGAACCCAGGGAAAGCATCCAAGAAAGCTCCCTGGAAGTTCTACGACACCTGGTGCATCCCAGGCCAGGCACGAGCATGTTTTTCCTTCCCAGCACACAGCACAGTGGCCGCTGTCATTTCCTGTGTCCCCGAGTGGACTCAGCTCCGGGGGAAGGGGCTTATCTTTGCTGGCCTCACAATGTGCATCCCACAAGTGCTAACCCAGTGGGGGGCGGGGAACACTTGTGCATGCCGGAGAACGTTTCTGTGCGGAGAAAAGGCAAGTTAAGCCGCACAGAGGGGGCGGCACGGGACAGACGGAGGTGGGGCCGGAGCAGGAGGGTCCCTACCAAACGCACACGGTACTCTCAAATCTAGAAGAAGCTATCGGAGGACTTCCAGTCAGGAAATAGAATGACCAAATGTATTTTATTTTGCACAAAGAAAATATGTTTACACTGATTTAGAGCAAAGAGAGCCTGGAATGCGGAACCACCTCTGCCCCCTGCCCCATCCCCGCCCCGCTGGCCTCCAGGCTGGACCGGCTCAGGCACCTGCCCCGTGTCCCACACCACGGAGCAGTTACTGACGGGTCAGCGCCATCAGACTCTGAGGAAACACAGCTGACTGAGGGAAGGGACCTCTCTCCCTGATCTCTGAACTCCCAGCGCCTACCAGGACTCAATGACACGGCTGGCACTGGCATCCTTTGAACTAACCGCTGCGAGCACGCGCCTTGCCAGCCAAAATCTCCGCACACCTGAAACAGGAATCCCTAACCACGTCCCTGTCTGAAATAGTAAAATCTCCCGCACAACACTAAAAAGGAGCTCGGGAGGGCTCACCAAACACATCAGCATCTCAGGAAAGCGGAAACGTCCTTGTAAGATGTCGACCCCAAGCACTGCCCACAACTTGCATTTTCTGAAGTAAAATACGTCGTAGAGAACTTCCTTCCTTACAACTCGCACGCCTATTTCTAGGATAACTCTTTTCTCTCTTTCCTTCTACATCCACATTGCACAGATGCGCCGTAGCCCGACAGAGATAGGAAACCCAACGCGATACAGCACAGCCTGCACACATCGCTTCATGCTGAAACAGACAGCTTACTTTCCAGCAATTACGCACTTCACACAAGCACACCTGTCCCAAGTTGTGTGCTCCTGGTACGTTTTCACTTACAGATGGAGCTGACATTCCCACCTGAGGCAGTCACAGTGCACGCGACAGGCGGAACCGCGGCTGGTTTACTCTCAGCTGCAACGCTGGGGTCCACACCAGGCTGCGCCCCGGTCCCGGCTGCCTGGCCTCACCTCTGCCTCACCGCCCACGGGCCCCACGGCGCTGGAAGAGGGACAGGCCCCTGGAGGGCATGGAGATGGGACGAGCAGTCTCACACCACGACAGCCTGACCCATGCTATAGAGACATGTGTCCAACCAAACCTAAGGTGGCACCAAGTGTCGGCCACTCCATTATTTGACGTGTCACCAGGAAAAGACGCTGCCGATCAGACTGTGGCACAGCACTTTCCTGTGACTCACTCGAAGAGCTACGCAGCCTCATCTGGACAGATTTTAACATAACCCGATCATACCCCAAAAGCAAAACATGCACAGAACACATACGTGCTCAGGACGTCCTCACATGCAGACTCTGATTCCTTCCTACAAGTCGCTCTGCCTCAGCTCCCAACGTCTGTGCTGTTCCACGCAGCACCCCTCCGGACCCCCCGGTGCAGCAAAGCCTCACTCCGCACCGGGAAACCTCCCCGCTAGACTGTCCTGGGGCACGTCCTGGCCACACCCCTAAGGGGACAGGCAAAGCCATCGAGCAGAAAAAAGCAGCCCAAAGGAAGCACAGACTCTAAGAAAACCAAAAATAACCATTAATGTTCTTACTGAGCTAAGTGAGAGAAGAAAGCACATCCAAGAACAGCTATGAAAAAGGAATTGTCAGAAAATAGGGAAGACGTGAGAGGCACAGCAGTTTTCCAAGACCTTGTCACTACGCAAAAAAAGGGGGGGGGGAGGACATTTCCAGGGAAAACAACGCTGGGCAAGAAAGGCAGAGTCCCAGGAACACGCCACCTGGCGTGGCCAGAGCCCCTCCACCGGGTCGCGTTCACCGGCCTCGGAGGGAAGGGCCAACCGTGCCTGCTGCTGGGGACGCCCTGCAGAACGAAGGTCTCTAAACATGCGCGGATATGCCCCATAGAAACAAAAACTCGATTTGTTGCCAGCTGGTCCCCAAAACAATAAACAAAAAACCCAACTCAATTAAAAAAAGTTGCCGAGACTAATCCTTTGCTAATATACATAACATATTCAGAGCAGTTAATATTGTTTTGAGATAAAAAAATATATTTTGAAAGAAAAGATATGACACTAAAATAAATGTAATGTCTGGGTGATTTTAAGGAAGAATGGTTTTAAAAGAGTTGTTTTTTATAACTATTGTTTTGTAATTCTTCTTCTTAGGTCGATACAGCTGTACAGGCGTCACAGGTTATTAGCATTTCCACGTTTGGCGAATCTTTTGATTTTTTTCCTCCTGGTTCATCATAAGCAATAGGAAAACTTTTAATCAAAATTAAGTTTCAGTTATTTCAGTTTCGTGGCAGTGAACGTGGAAGAGCTGGTACACGCAGACATTTCCGACGTACGGTCACGTATGGAGTTTACATTTGGAAGGATTCTATCATTTGTTTCCTGCACACGATCTGACTCCCGCAGTGACCAGCAGCTGCGATTACAGTTCAGCAGAATCGAAACCGACTCCATGGAAAAGGACCAGAAACCCAACTGCCACTGCAGTAGACTTGTGCGTCTTGAAATCACCTTTATCCGCTACTTAACATCTTCCTATAACACGGTAACCTCTCGTCTGTATCCCAGAAAACATGACACAGAAGACTGAAAACTAGAAAGAAAGAAGGCTGAGACAATCAGCGCAGCAGGGGGAAGTCACTTGTTTCCTCCAGATGAGCGAAGGCTTGCAGAAAGGGAGGTTTCTTTGACTCTTCCCACACTGTTAGCCAGACTGTCACACCTCCCCGAAGCGTGGGAGGCACACCTCAGAAAGCCTTTTTATTGTTCTGGTCACAGTAAAAAATTAATAGCTATTTATTTCCATTTACAAAGGGCAACTTACTTAAAGGAGAATTTAATTTTATTAGGGTTCTTTGCACAAAAAGAAAATCTGAATCCTAAAGTCATTTTTTAAAAAATGAGTTTTAATAAATTTTAATCGACAATTACCCACATACAGTATACAATTTGATGTTTCAACATTTGTGAACACCCCAGAAGTTTCCTCAAGCTCCCCAGGGAACCACTGAGCTGCTTTCTGTTGCCATAGATTAGCGTGCATTTTCTACAATTTTACGTAGATGCTCAGAATGGACTTACAACGTGCAGACTTCCTGTTTTGGAAGGACGAGTCTGGCTTCACACCACACAGCTGAGATCCATCCACACTGCGAGGACATCGACGGTCACTGCACTCCTCTCCACTGCTAAGCACCGTTCCGAGGGGCAGACACAGGTGCCCAGAGCATCCACCCACCCCTGCAAGTGGGTACTGGTGCCGTCTGCAGTCTCACGATGTTAACACACAAAGCGGCTCCGAACATCCGTGCGCAAATCTTCTAGAAACACACAGGTACTTTCCCTGGGTAAATATCGAGGCATGGAACTGATGGCTCACGGTGTAGGTGTAGGGTTCACTTTTTAAGAAACTGCCAAACCGTCTTCCAAAGCAGTTGCACTATTCCACGTTCCCACCACTAGATTCCAGTTCCTCCCCGGTGCCGCCAGCGGGTCTTTTCGCTTCAGCCACGTGACAGGCATGGGTCCTCCCCTGCAGCCGTGTGAACCCGTGCTTTCCTAATGATCGGTGATGCCGAACATCTTCTCACATGTGCTTACTCCACACACATTCCTTGGCAAATCGCTCAAATCTTTCACCCATTTTCTATTGGGTTGTGTGCTTATTATTAAGTTTTGAGAGTACTGATATATTTTGAACGTAAACCCTTCGCCAGCTGTGTGATTTGTTAGTATCTTCTCCTAACCTAGGGCTTGTGTTTTCATTCTCTTCGCAACGCCTTTCAAAGAGCAAGTTTTAAATGTTGATGAAGTCCAATTGATCAATTTTCATGGATATCTTTGGGCTTTGTTATCTAAGAAATCTTTACCTAGTTTAAAATCACAAAGTGTTCTCCTATGCTCTCTTCTAGAAGCTACATAGTGTTTGGTTTTACATTTAGGTCTATGATCGATTTTGAGTTAATTTTTGTATGAGGGATGAGGTGAGGTCAAGCCTCTTGAGTGCACGCGGATGTGGGCTCCAGACTGTTGAAAAGACCGCCGTTTCTCCACCGAATGCCGAACCCGCTCCAAACCTTTGTCAAAGATCCGCTAACCGTTTGCACTTGAGCCTGAGTCTAGAGTCTCTCCTCTGTGCCCCCTTCGGCAACAGCAGGGTCAGGATCCTGTACTAAGTCTTGAAATCAAGTAGTGTGAGTCCTCCAACTTTTGTCTTCTTTTCTAAATTGTTTTAATTACTCTAGTTCTTTCCATATAATTTTCAGAATCAACTTCTTGACTTCTAAAATAGAAAAATCCTACCGGGATTTTTTTGGGGGGAGTTTCATTTAAGATGAGAGAAAGTATGTTTGAAGATGCGTTGAACCATCTCCTCGTGCTACCCGTTGGTTTACCTTCTCTGCAGAGCTGCAGCCCTGGCACTGCTGGCTGTGAACTGCCGTGGCAAGGGCCTGGGGCCGTCTAACCGGCAGAGGGTCTCACTTCTCCTACCAGACAGGAGACGCCAACCTGCAGTACGTGAACAGTGACGCCATCGGGGTCCTACAAGCGGCCACGTATTTAAGAGTATTAAGGGCACAAGAAACCAGCAATGAACACACGACTAACAGTTTAAGCCGTGTCAATGAACAGTGTGTTTTGTAACTAGTAAGACACACTTTTAATAGATGTTGATATTAATAATGACACTCTTCCTTTGTTCCTTGAATCACCACCCGGCGCAACACGTGTCATTTGGGCTGTAAATTCCTGAGGGTGTAGTATCAAGTGAGTGTCCAGAAAGGAAAACGAGCTGGACCGCAGGGTGCTGGAGGATTATCAACTTCCCACACGCAGGGTCGCTGCCAGTTACCACATTACGGGACGGCAGCGCTCCAGGCTAGCAAAGCTTTGTCTATGAATCCTGAAACACCCGGGTGTCCCCACCTGGAGCAGAGACTGTCTTCAACTGAACATCTAACACTAGACAGGGGTCGTGGACGTGTGCACTAAGCAGTGTCTACGCTGGTGCCGCTACCGCAGCCACGCGGCCCACGGTTCCAGCTGCTGTCGGAGTGCCCGGGACCCCATGTCTGCCTCGCGGCGGCCACTTCCCCCTTGGCCCCATCAGAACACTTTCCTCCAGGCAGAGGCCGTGAGAGGCCAAGGGTATCTCGCCAAAGCTCACGTCCTTACAGAAAAGCTGTCGGCAGTAATGTCGTCTGAAGTTACCACATCCCGCGCTGCGCGGCCGTGACTTCCTTGCCGCAAATAACTGGACCAAGAATTAGGGGCAAATCAAAGCCAGGCCGAGAGAGTGGGTGAGAGTGAGGCTGGCCCCTCCTGCGACCGCTTCCTGCAGGACACTCTTCTGAGTAAACAGCCCTGCAGGAGGCCCACAAGGAGACTGACAGCACAACACAGACGGGAAGGAAGTAGCAAAGCACAGACGACAAGGCTCCAGGGTTCCTGGGGTCGCTGCCGGGCTCCAGGGCACTCAGGTCGCCTGGTGGTGCTGCTCGGTCTCCGCCCCCCGGCCCTCAACAGCCCCAAAGCCTAAGCTCGGCGTCGTCCTTACAGTGTGAAAAGACCAATCTGCAGCGTAGTAACCGATTCTCACAGCTCAGTGTCTCCCAAATCAAATGAAGATTTTCATCCAAAAGTAGTAGAAGGATTGAAAGTATTCATATGTAGCTGCGCTGTCTCAAAAATCGGTAAACTGTACACAGTATGTCTACGAGGTACTAACCGAAGCTTCCGTTCCCGAGAACACTGCGACAGCGTCGTGAGCAGCCTTTGAGGAGCAGTCGGAGCCCAGGGGAGCCCCATACGTGACGGGGACAGCCTGATCACAAGGCGGGGTGGGGTGGGCAGGACACAGGCAGCCTCTCTCACAGCTAAGTAGGACCAAGAAGCTAAATTCTGGCCAAAAAACACAAGTGCACGTGTCTAGAGGCTGCCTTCAGGAATGTTCCTTAAAAGAAAGATAAAAAGTAACCTTTCTCCTCATCCCCCAGCATCTTGCTGCCCAGAAGGAAAACATGAGGACGGAGCCTCACTAGGGACCCAGAGGCTGAGGGCACATCCTGGGACATCAGAGCAACGACCCGGAGGGCACAGCCTTGAGGCTCTGGCAGGCGCAGCCAACGGCCCAGCGCGCGGCCTCCCGTGTGCCCGGGTGTGCGACAGAAAGGAACTCCGGTGGGTCCCACCACTGCTGCGATGGTCTCCAACCCTCACACCCAGTCTATCTCCATTTTCACGACTCTTTGTTATACCCAACTTTGGTGACCAACTACCAGCACCTGAGCATGTCGCTTTAGAGAACTCTCCCCGTGTGACCATGGAGCTTGGTCACCTAGTCTTCATGGACAATCGGCACCCCAGATTTGGGGCTCAGACCACCCGTGGCTGCCTCGGCTCATTCTCCGGAACCCCCAGGCACGCACTGTTCACCTCCTCCCACTCCCTGGCCATGCCCCCGCCAGACAGACCCGAGCTGCCAGGCCAGGCCTGCCCCGCAGAGGCCACTCGCATGCGCAAGGGCAGCCCGCAACCCCGTCCCGGACACGGCCCACCCCAGGCGCCGCCAGCACTGAGGCCGGGCTTCGCAAACAGGCACCGCTTCTACTTAGATAAAGCTCCTATTCGCGGAAATGTTTTCTTCCTATCCCTTAGAGGAGAGAGGGAAAAAAACTTAGCATCTTACCTCAAAGGAACATTCAACATTTCTGTCATTTTTTGTGTGTGACAATCCCTTCAGGTCTATCTTTTCAACACTCACTGTAAAAGTAAAAAAAACAAAAAACAAAAAGCAAATTATAAAAATGAAATAAGAGCTTGAAGTACATGATTATTTTGCATTTGATACTGTAGCAGTTTTCACGCGAGTCTGTCAGTGCCCAGGGCTGGCCACGCCTGGGGGCTTCGCTTGTGTCCCAGACGGCGGGGACGGCCGGTGGCCGTGCACACGGACGGCAAATTGAAACGAAAACAGAAAGTGCAGACAAAAATAAAACCGAACTACAGAGAAGGAAGAGCAGCGAACAGAGCTTGAGCCTGGCGCAGTGTACTCGGAGGCCCGCGAGCACCGGCTCTCGTCACAGCTGCGCGGCTGCCTCCGTCAACCCTCCTGGCAGTAACGACCTCGCGCGAATTTCTGACAAACTAATCTCAACGATTTCCACCGTGACGATGTTTCTGCGAGTACAGTTGCCCAGAGGGCCTCTCCTGTGCGTCTTCTTGTTGGCAGAGCACGTTCTCACCCCGTCTGACAGGCCGGGGCAGCGCAGACCCGAGCGGCAGCTACAGGGAACCACAGAGCGGAGCACGGTCCGCGGATGCACAGAGGATGGGGAGAAGGCGCCGCACCAGACTGCCTCGGAGCCAGCGACCTCCTCGTCCCTCCCCCTCCGCATACACAGACGCATTTTTTCCTCCCCAAAAATAAGATGACGACACGTTTCAAGCACCATTTCTCTCTCTCTCTCATTATTTTGAGATGGGTCTCTCTGTCACCCAGGCTGGAGTGCAGTGGTGTGGCCACAGCTCACCGCAGTCTCCAACTCCTGCGCTCGACCGATTCTACCACCTCAGCCTCCCAAAGCCATGGGACAACAGGCAGGAACCAGCACACCTGGCCCGTAAGTACTACTTGTAAACGAGCCCAAATATCTGTCCAAGATCAAACATTTATCAGACACGCCGCAGTTTCCGACTCGCCCACGTCAGCTGTGTGTGTTCTGCTGCGTGTGTTCTGCTGCCGGTCCAAGGCTGACGTTTTTCCACTGCTCAGCGTAACCAGCTCTTCATCTCCCTCCTCACGGGCAGTCACACCCTCCACCTCTGCGGACAGCCAGGAAGGGCCTGTCACAAGGCAGGAGGGCTCCCAACGCGCCACCCACCCTCTGCTGCTCTCGCTGTCCTAGCAGCCATCTGGCCGTGCGCCAGGGGGTTTCTGCGCATCTGTAAACCTCACTGTGTCAGATGTGAAAGACCCAACACAGCCAATGCTTGCCAAAGTCTTCTCTGAGGAACACCACTGCTCTTCCTCTGTGGCCACCCCTCAGAAAAACGCATGGTCAGAAAGTTTTTGGGGAAACAAAAAAAATCTCAGAAACCCCTTCCAATAGACTTTTTTTTTTTTTTGGAGACAGTCTCACTCTGTTGCCCGGGCTAGAGTGCCATGGCATCAGCCTAGCTCACAGCAACCTCAAACTCCTGGGCTCAAGCAATCCTCCTGCCTCAGCCTCCTGAGTAGATGGGACTACAGGAGCATGCCACCACGCCCAGCTAATTTTTCTACTTTTAGTAGAGACGGGATCTCGCTTTTGCTCAGGCTGGTCTTGAACTCCTAAGCTCAAGTGATCCTCCTGCCTCAGCCTCCCCAAGTGCAGGGATTACAGGCGTGAGCCACTGCGCCCAGCCTCTCATACACTATTAATGTGCATTAGCACATTAAAGGCTCTGAGAATTCCTGTAATAAATAAATCTTTTTTTTTTTTTTTTAAACAATGGATTCCCCAATTCTTTTGGCCACAGAACTCTTTCTTTCCCTAACATGTATGAACCTCCCCAAGAACAACAGCCTGCTCTGCACAGCCCACTCTGGGGAAGGTTCTAAGCCTGCACCACCCAATACCAGAGCCAGTCACGACATCTGACTACTTACACTCAAACTAATTTAAATTAGACGCTCGATCCCCCCGCACTAGATAACCGCATTTTGAGTGTCCAGCAGCCACACCTGCTGGCGGCCGCCACGTGGGATGGCAGAGCCACAGCACATTCCAGTCATCGGGGAGTGATCCTGGGACAGTGCCGCACTGGCCCAGGCTGCCCCGCCGCGGCCACGCCCCTCGCCTGAGGCCCTGCCGCAGCTGAGCTGAGGAATCACGCCAGACGCTGCGCAGCTCCCAAAGCCAAAAACATTTACTATCTGCATCTTCGCAGGGCAAGTTGGTTGATCCCTGCCCTAAACCGACAGTCCTCATTCATTCACCATCTATCATTAACAGCCTGCTCCGTACAGGCCACGCGCCGGCGCCCGGGACGGAGGCAGACAGGTGGGCGTCTGCGCTCGCGTGGAGGGGAGGAGGGCTGGCGGGAGAGGCGCCTCCCTGGGGGCCTGCTCTGCTCCGGCCACGCATGCGGTGCAGCCGCTGCCTCCGCACCTCGGGGCTACTAGAATCCATTCGGTGTGGAGTATTTTAAGCTTAAAATAGCACCTTACAGGAAGGAATTATTCTGAAAAGCAAGAATGTTTATTTCCTTTCTGGCAAAACAAAGCGCACACTACACTTAGAGGTCGCACACCTCCTGTTTGCACTCCCGCCTCACTTCCTCAGACTGTCAGCAAATAAACGCTGTTATGTTTTTCCAAAGCAGTATTTTAAAAACCTACCCACAATGACATCACTCTAATCCGTATCTGTTACTTTTTTGAACAGGATATACAATTGTCAATGAACACAGAAGCGTGGAATCAGCATTTTCCCGGCCACAGACCATCCACGTGTACCTCGATGTTCCAGGACTGAATAATATTAGGCTTTATGAAAAAAAGTAGAAAGAAAAATCCCTATCTGGTCTGAGAGTGGGAAGTGACTCATATCTGGACAGGAAAATGTGAAAAGCAGATGAATGTTACTCAGCTGTTTTCAAATAAAACAGGCATTTCAAACTCCAGGCCCAAAATGCTGTGGAGCTCGCTGCAGAACGGCCCGCCCGGCTGTGGCCACCCTCGCCAGGGCAGCCTCCCAGGGGCCGGGCAGCCCGAGGCGAGGGGCCCCACGCGGTGCGGGAGGGGCTGCAGGCAAGGCGGGGGCGGCAGTGGGCTGAGTCCGGCGGGAGGGGTGTCAGCGTGCTCTCGACCTTGGCGCCACTGAAGACCATCATTACAGCAAATGGGACAAATGCTTATAACATTGACTAGAAAATTACAAATTACATGTAAAACATGATTACAGTTTTAAGATGTAAGTAAGTGAAAAACACTAAAAATAAATGACCAAAAATGATAGAGATGATTTTGTATGACGGTGGGATTATGGGTCATTTTCCCCCAAAATTTCTGTAACGTGGTTTCATGATTTCAAAGTGAATACCTACCCGCATGCCAACATTTATTCGCAATCCACTCAGCCTGTGCCTACAGAGTGGCCCCGTTTCCTCACCGCTCCCGCAGCCGGCCCCCGCACACGCGTCCTCTGGCTGCCACGCGGGAAGCCCCGCTGCCTTCTAAAGACAGCAAGCAAACACCGACAGGAATTTGAGGGGCAAAATATCCCCCCACCACATGACGGGGGAAACCGGCCCAAGGGGACAACGAAGACATGTGCACCCACTAGGCAGACTCCAGGAGGAGAGCGGCACCTCCACCCGCCCGGAGGAGCCCCCGGGACAGCTGAGGGGAGGATCCTTGCAGGACCGGAGGGACACGGGGCTGGGCACGTTTCTTCTCTTCTCCCCGAGGTGCACCACAGGAGTTTTTCCTCAAATCTTACCAGTTAGACCACACAGCCCTACATATAACTGCATCAAACTACCATGTTTTGGTAATTGAATCAATATCCCATTTTAAAAGCCAATACACTAAAGTAACTGAAAAGAGGGAGGAAAAAGCTGGGGTACAAGTGGCGACGTGGTAAATCAGGCCCTGCCCGCGGTCGGTGCCACACATCACCGCAGTAGCCGATCGAAGACCGATCAGAGACGCGGTTTCTGGCCTCCGCCTTCTCCGTCTCAACACCTCTGAAGCCGCGATGCCCAGGGCATCTCACACCTGCTGCCGGCCAGTTCCTGCCCTTTGGGTAAGAGGAAAGAGCCGAGGACACATATGCAGAGCAGAACCCCCGAAGCAACGGCAACGTGCGCTCAAGGACGCTGCACATGTGCGCGACCGCACCGAGGACCTGCTGCACAGGAAACACTGACGCCCGACTCTGACTACACTGCAGGAGTATCTTTTTTTTCTTTTTTCCTCTGAGGGAGGATGTCATTCTGTCGCCCAGGCTGGAGTGCAGTGGTGTCAACATAGCTCACTACAACCTCAAACTCCTGGGCTCAAGTGATCCTCCCGCCTCAGCCTCCAGAGCGGGACTACAGGCAAGCGCCACCAAACCCAGCTGATTTTTTTATTTTCTGTAGAGCGGGGTCTCACTGTGTTGCTCAGGCTGGGCTCCCAAACTCCTGGGCTCAAGGGAACCTCCCGCCCTGGCCTCCCTAAGTGCTGGGGTTACAGGTCTGAGCCACTGCACCCAGCCTATTTTGGTATGTTCCTTTATATCCATGCACAAGAATATGATTTTAAAACTCTATATAATCTTTCAATAAAATTACAAGCAATAAAAAGCAGTGTGTTAGTTTAACTGGCAATGCTTTTGCTTATCTAAAGTACACAAAAAGTCCTACGACCAGTGGCATCTCACATTTAATGACGGGCAGTTTAGGCACATGGAAAGAAGACCAAATGCTATCTCCGCAGACCTGAGTTTGAATACTCACTCCATCGATAACCTGCTCTGTAATCTCAAACGAGCGCCAGTTTGTATCTGCTTTCTCGTTTGTTTACTGGGAAGAATAACTCAAGAACAGGAAACAGCTCTGGTAAGCGCAAAGCTCTAAAGGCCCTAAGAGATGAAGGTGTGTAAACTCTGCTTAGTTCTGCTGGATTCAGGTTTGAAAAAGCAACACAAAACTTCTCTCCAACAAGAGCTCACTTTGCCTCACCTGCACCAGCAGAGCAATAACAAGAAACAGCAGAAATCTGAACCAGAACTTCCGTTTTAGCAAAAAAAAGTTAGGGGCCTTACAACAGGAAAAAATGTTTTCCTTTAAAGACATATCTGATAATCCCAAGATTAGAAATAACTTATCAATGAATAGCCTTCTATTCCAATCCATTAAAAAGACACTCTTAGAGAATTCTGGCTCCAGGTAAGACAAGGTGTGACGGAAGTCCCCAGAGCCAAAACACGGAGGGAGGGGCACAACCTCACTGCTTCCCCCTCCGTTCTCGCATGAGCACAGAGCCGGTCACAGGCGTGCACAGCAGAGAGGGCTAACCAGAGCCCCAGCTGTCTGGCGGGGGGACCGAAAAGGGAGCCCGCCCCAGGGATCTGGAAGTACAGAGACAGCAGACAGGAAAGGATTCAGGAAAGCAACCCCATAAAGTTGTTTATGGGCTCCTGGGCTCACCCCTGAGCAGCCTGCGTATGAACCTGACTCTAAAAAGCACACACAGACTTTGAGATCTGAACTGTAGAATCCATCGCCCCAGTCTCAGACTGGCCACCAGGTGACACACACAGAGGGCGGGGCCAGACAGCACTGCAAAGGTTTTGGGAACCAAACCGGCACAGCGACCATGACCCAAAGAGGCTGCTCAGACACTGCTGCCAGCACCCAACCAGGCCAGGTGCCCACTAAATAAAAAACATCAGCGTTAGCCGTATAACGTTAAGAAGCATCTGAGTCTCATGCCGTAATATTCAAGAAAGAAGCATCTGAGTCTCATGCCGTAATATTCAAGAAAACCAACAGATTCCAACATCGAGGTAACGTGGATGCTGGAACTATGGAACACATGAAAGCAGCCACTACAAAATGCTCCAACGAGCAGGGCAAACACAGTCGAATGAACAGAAAGACAAAAAGCCTGAGCAAATTAAGATGTAAAGAACCAAGTGGAAATTCTGAAATTTAAAAAAAAAAAAAATTTCTAAATTAAAACTTGGCGGGGAGAGGGCGGTCTGGCCAAAAATTTCCCGAATTTGTTGAAAAACATAAACCTACACACTCAAGCAACTCCGTGAACTCCAAGCAGGACAGTCCCAAGTAAATCAACACCCACACACCTCGTAATCAACATGTTAAAAACAAAAGATAAAAAAAAATCCTGAAAGCAACCAGATAAAAACAACCTGTTAGGTCACAGGAGAAAACCGCTCAGGTGACTGCTGACTTCCCGCCAGATGCCGCGACGGCCAGGAGCAGGCTGAGCCGTATTTCAAAAGCACTAAGGGAAAGAACCGTCGATCACGATCCTACTACGTCCAGGGAAGGTGAAACGAAGACGTTCTCAGAGGAAGGAAAACTAAGAGAACTTTTGCCAGCAGACCTGCTCTGAAAAAATTGCCGAAGAGAGTTCAAACAGAAGGAAAATAAGTGGGAAGGAAACTTGGACCATCAGGAATGAAAGGCAAGAGAAACGTTGAACATCTCGGTAAATGTAACAGACTATTCTGCTTTTGAATTGTTCAGAACAGGTTTGATGGTTGGAAGGAAAAATCGTGATCCTGTCTGAAGAGGCCTTTGCCGTCTGCAGGTTGATGCGTAAGGCCACTGCGGCGGGAAGGGCACGGGGCCCCGGGGGGTGGCCTGGCTCCCCCTTCCACGGGCACTGGTGGTAGGTTCTTGGTAGACTGTGGGTCCCTGATGGCTGCGTGGAAGACTAAAGGAGAAAACACTGCTGCTTCCAAGAAACTTGCTTTTTTTGTTAAGTAGGCAGCTTTTCTATCAATGCAGGAATTGTCAAGAGAGCCTTTTGTCTGCAACCAGGTGAGCCAGCTGCTCGGGATGAGTAGATGTAGAAGATGCTCGTCATCCCGCCTACTGTCCTTCGGTGCATTCCTAAAGCCACCAAAGTAGGACAGTGGATAACAGCAGGCTGAAAAGGCTGCTCACCTGGGAAGGGGAAGGGCCTGTCCCAGGTGTGGCAGAGGCTGGGGTGGTGGGGATGGGTCACAGACAGGGCGCTGATCAGAGAAAACAAGATGCCACAGGCAATGGAAACAAGTTTTCTCCCTGCTGGGGAAGGGAGTTCCAAACATACAACAAGAGACAACTGGAATGAGCCCTGTGGCGCTACACTGAGGTCAAATGTGTTGCTGGGAACTCCTGATTTTCAGTAAATATACAGAAATAAGTGTAAGTGTGAATGTGTATATATACATCCATCCCCAGCTGTCACTGAGAGGGCCTGGGGACAGTCACACTCCATTAGCAGGGAGCACACCCAGCATCAGATTTTGGCTTCTAAATCCCACTTCCCACTAAAGGAACCAGAGCTTCTTGGAGAAACGGCCAATTTCAGGGCTGGGGGAAGGCAAGACGAACCTTGAACATCTTGTTATGCCAGAAAGGAAGTGCTCAGAGTGGTGGGACGTCTCAGAAAGACACAAACAGTCAGCCTGCAGGGGCTCCACTGGCCAAACCTGCGTCAAGAGCATCGAAACGAATGACAGAGATGGGCTGTAATCCACCGAATAAAACATGATCCCACAAGACATACATAAATGATCAAGTTGAAAGTTTGATACGAAATAGGCTGTTGGCTGGGAGCAGTGGCCACGCCGGTCATCCCAGCACTCGGGGAGGCCGGGGCAGCATCACCTGAGCCCAGGAGTCGGAGGCTGCAGTGAGCTGTGGTGACTCCACTGCACTCCAGCCTGGGCGACAGAGACCTTGCCTCCAAAGTAAATAAATAAATAAAAATTTAAAAATACACATGTGATCAAAATTTGGGGATCATGGGGTATGAGATCCACAATTCACTCCCACATGTTTCAGGAAAGTTATTTTTACTGTAGTTGCAACTTTTCTGCAAATTTGTGGTTTTTTTAAAAAATGATCTATTTTTAAAAGATGCAGATACATGGTCCATCAGTGTGAGCCATCATAAAGGCAAAGTCTGCCAGTGTTGCTTATCTTTCGGTTTATGTTGAGAGGAAATTATTTCTTCTAGTTAACTATGATTGCTGTATTGTCTCCCTGTATTTTGTTTTTACTCTGAAAGGCTGTGATCATTCCTTCGAATCTTCAGGAATTACTTGCTGTAGGTTTTAACAAGCTACCACGGGATCAGATGTTTCTTTGAAGTTCTCTTTGGTATTTTATTACCAGATAGTCCTTCAAGCCACCACGTGCTGGCTCAGCAGCTACTACTGTGTCGTCTCGCTGGCCTGAGAAACACACATGCTGACCATCTGGCCGAGGGCTCCAGACCAAAGTTGGGGCACACAAGAAATGTTTTTCTAGGACTGTGAGTTGCGTTGCCTGTTTCGAAGCCAAACCTCAAAATAAAGCAAATTAAATGATGATTGTTACAGGAAAAAAACATTTTTCATTTAAAAAGAGAGTTATATCTAATTACTAATGCTGTTTGGAAATCAATCTATTTTAAAAAATACTATACTTTTAGGTACTGCTTACTCCAAACATCAACGGTCTACATTATTTCACTTATAATTCACGTGTTTTAGACAACGGGGTTGGCAAACTACAGCCCACAGACCAAACCGGACTGTTCTGTACAGTCTGAGAGTTAAGAATGGTCTTTGCATTCTTAAAGGGTTATCCACAAAAAAAAGAACATGTGACAGAAACCACATGTGGCCCCCAAAGCCTAAAATGTTTTCTATCTGGTCCTTCACAGGAAAGTTTTGCCAACTCCTGAGTCAGAGTATCCGTGGAGATGTTGAGGAAAACAACAACAAAAAAACCTTTACCTTTTGAACAAATGAGATGTTGAAAAAGTAATTTTGCTTTCCTTGGGTTACACCAGAGGTCAGCAAACTTACACTCTATATGGGGAAGATAATTTGGTAACAAAAATACCATGTGAGAATTTTCACATTCCAAAAAAAAAAAAGAAAAATACACACACACACACACACACACACACACACACACAGTAGGTTATTGAGTATGAAATGTCCAATCTCCTTGACAGCTGATATCTCTTGACATTTTACTTTGACACTTCTTGGTTTACTTTTATTGTGAAGGTACATCACTAGTCTTGCCTTTTTTTTTTTTTTTTTTGAGACAGAGTCTCACTCTGTCACCCGGGCTAGAGTGCAGTGGCGTCAGCCTAGCTCACTGCAACCTCAAACTCCTGGGCTCAAGTCATCCTCCTGCCTCAGCCTCCTGAGTAGCTGGGGCTACAGGTGGGTGCCACCATGCCTGGCTAATTTTTCTATTTAGTAGAGATAGGGTCTCGCTCCTGCTCAGGTTGGTCTCGAACTCCTGAGCTCAAGTGATCCTCCTGCCTGGGCCCCCCAGAGTGCTGGGATTATAGGCGTGAGCCACCGCGCCCAGCCCATCCTCAGTCTTTGAAATGCAGTTTGGCTTGTGATTATCTTTACATTTTTTTAAGAGCAATTTTTGTGAAACCATAGATAAGTCAAAAACTCGTGTTATTTTGGAACCAATGCAGCACGGACAGCTCCAAATATCAACGAAGTGTTTGGCAGGATGTGGCCAATGAAAGCACAGCACGTCGATGGTTTGAGAAGTTCCTTCTGGTGATTTCAATCTTGAAAATGAGCCACGTGGGCGACCTGAGACCAAGGTGGATAACGATGAGCTGAAAGCCGTAGTGGAAGTGAATCCATCTCAACCTATGTGTGAATTAGCAGTAAGGTTTGACACTGCTATTCCAACAATATTGGACAATTTGAAACAAATCAGCAAGGTAAAGCAGCTGGATAGATGGGTTCCACGTGAATTAAATGAGCATCAGAAGAGAAATCATCTTGAAACTTGTCTTTCTTTGCTGTCATGACATAAAGGCAAACCATTTCTACACCGCATCGTTACATGTGATGAAAAATGGATTCTTTTTGATAATTCCAAGCATGCAGCACAATGGCTGGATAAAGATGAAGAGCCGAAACACTGTCCAAAAGCAAATATTCATGGAAAAAGCTAATGGTGTCTCGTGGTCCAGGGCTGGTATTACCCACTACAGCTTCATGAAACCTGGTCAACCATTTACAGCAGATGTCTACACCAACTAGTTGGACGAAATGATGAGGATGCTTGTGATTAAGCAGCTGAGACTGGTCAATATAGACAGGCCAATACTCTCGCAAGACAACGCTCAACCACGTCGCACAAACGACGCTGATCAAACTACAGCAGCTGGACTCGGGAACTCTCTGTCATCCACCATATTCACCAGACCTTGCACCAACTGACTACCACTTCTGCCAGGCTCTGGACCACTTCTTGCTAGAAAAAATATTGAATTCTTGACAAGCTGTGGAAAATGTCTTTCACACTTTCATCTCCACTTGCTCTCCAGGCTTCTTCGCTGCTGGCATAAACAAGCTACCATTAAGATGGCAAAACTGTGTCGATAGTTTAGGTGCATACTTTGATTAATGGTACTGCTTCTGTTAGAGATATAATAAACCACACTTTTGATTTGAAATCAGACATTTCATGTTTAATGACTAACATGTATAATGTCATAGACTCAAGAGAAAGAAAACATTGCCAACAGACTAGGAAAAGACATCACAAAAACCGTCTTTTAGGGCAGAGTCTTGAAAGATACCTACATATTCTTAAAGACTAGGAGAAAAACAGATGCCACCTCCTCCACCCACATACATTCTGGGCCAAGAGAACAAAGTCAGGAGACCTGGCAGATTGCCCAGGGCCTTATGCGAAATGGTGAAGTGTTCAGCCTCCATCCTACAATTTTTTTTAACTTGAGGCAAATTTACATAGAGCAAAATG
Organism: Indri indri; assembly: GCA_004363605.1. NCBI lineage: Eukaryota > Metazoa > Chordata > Mammalia > Primates > Indriidae > Indri > Indri indri. The sequence continues at coordinate 59,882 of RJWJ010002658.1, read as the reverse complement.
CATAAATCTACAGTGTACGATTCGGTGAGTCTGGGTAAATGTATATGCCCCTGATCAGTAACCCCTAACTGAAGATGGAGAGCGTCCTGATCACTCTAAAAAGTCTTGAACTTCATATGAACAGAACCACACAACACACTTCTTTTATTCAACATCCTGTTCTTGAGACTGGTCATCTTAAACATCACTGAGTTCTGTTCCACCATGTGAACACTCCCCAGGTTATCTGCTCTCCCGCTCGTCTGCTTCCGGTCGGCCACTGTGAATGAAGTTGCGACGAGCCTTCGTCTACAAGCACCACCGCGGGCGTTCGCTGTCACGTCTCTGGGACGAACTACACGAACACACAGGACACATTTACAGGAAAGGGCCGAGTTGTCTCCGGGTGGCTGTGCCGTCTTAGACTCCCATCAGCTCTGGAAGAAAGTTCCAGCTGCTTCTGGTCCTAACATTTACGATGCTGCCCCGGTATTCCGGTGGCCACGTGCGACGCTGTGTCGTGGCATCAGTGTGTGTTCCCTGACTGGCATTTCCTACTCCGCTTGGCAAGCACAGTGACTCACTTTGCTTCGCGACTGAATCGTGACTTCCTCGTAGAGTTCTGGCTGTACACGCATGCAATGCGTGTTCTTCTGGAGTTAACTGCCTTTGCTCGTAGGGTAGGAAAACGTAACTGCAATGTCTGGTAGATCTTAACGTTTTCCACCTTCCTATTCCTTCTATCTATTGTTGGGGATGCACCCCAATTTTCTATATAAATAGAACCTTATTAACAATCATAATTTATTATATTTCCTGAAATCTGAAACGCTCCAAAATACAAGACTTTTTGCGCACTGACATGACACTCAGAGGGAATGTTCACTGCAGCACTAAGGATTTTGGATCAGGGGTGCTGAACCAGGAAGCGTAATGCAAATAGTCCAAAATCCAAAAAAAAAGTCTGAAATCTGAAACACTTCTGGTCCCAAGCCTTTGGGATAAGGGTGCCCAACCTGTAGCGACCACTTCCTGGACTGCGTGCAGCTGTGCTCACGACGTCCGTAGCCGATGCCATGGCAAGTGACCCACCTTGTGCCCCTGGCACCTGCTTCACCCGTACTTACCCCGTTTGGCGGAGAGCTCAACCCTGAAGTGACTTCCACTGACAGCGTGAAGGAAGGAAATCTACCAACTCCTTGGCGCATCTGAAAACGCTGCCTTTTCAGCCATTTCAGCTGATAATTCAGCAGGTACAGAATCCTGCTATCGAAACGACTTTTACTCCGCACACAGGGCCTTCCACAGTCCTCTGGCACCCACCATTGCCAACGCAAAGTCTGATGTTTTCACTCCTCCCAAACACTGAAGGTAAGTAGGAAGGGAAGACAGGGGTGGGGCGGGGCAAGGAGCGCTGTTACTCCCCGTGCCCCCCGGCCCTGCGTAACCCCACCACCTGGAGGGGAGGGGAGACGGCAGCGAACCACCACGCGGAGCCCCAGCAGTGATGACAGATCTCGGCTACCAGAGCCCCACCAGGAGGAGAGCAAACCCTCTCCCGGCCGACAGACACACGAAACACCCAATCCCACTCAACCCGAGGTCCAGGCAGAGTGGACGAGGCCCAGCACTGACAGGCCCGCAGCCCCTCCCCCGCACGGCAGCCCTGGGAGAGGCGGCGCACGGTCTGCCCAGGCTGCTCACTCGAGGGCGTCACGCCGTGTGCAGAGCCACGCAGCCGCTCTCTTCTCCACCACGAGCCCCACAGCCCAGGCGGCACGACGGCTCTGTACACAGCGCTAAGAAAACTGATGTGGGCAGCAGTCACGGGACAATCCTAACAAAAGGCCAGAGTGCTATCCGTGGCAGGGCTCAGGCAACGCAGCGCGTCAGGAAACGCCATGTGTCTGCACGTGCGGTCTTCCAGGTACGGACAAGCGCAAGCAGGGGCGTGGGCCCAGCGACAGGCTGCGGACCCCAGCTAGCTCGGCAGCGAGTACCCCAGTGATGCCAAGGCCCTGAAGCTGCAGCCTGTGGCCTGGGAAGAGGAGGTGAGAAGGGGCTGGTGGAGCAGCCGAACAAACCCAGAAGGGGCTACCCCAGCCCCGGTGGGTGCTCCCCAAGGCCTGACCCAGGACGTGGCAACCAAACAGGACGGGGCCTGACCAGGAGCCCCAGGGGCCGGGACTCCAGTGCAGGCTGCTCCGCCCCAAGGTCCTCCTCACTGCCAAGCATCTGCCAGTGACTGAAGGGGCCATCCTGTCGGTGCAGATGAAATAGGCCCCTCTGGGTAATGTTCCAGCGTGCTCCGAGAGCACATCGCTCCTCTCACACACCTCCCCTTTCTGCCCCCAAGCCTTCTGGAAAAAACTGAGTGGCTGGTAGTTTTTGCAACATGTCGTTTACTCGTTTTTGATGTATCTTCATTAAGATATACATCCGATAACAAGGAAGCGCTTCGGTAATTACCAAAAGCACACTAAACATCCCAGCAAAGGGGACGGACGTTATTTGTGACAGAGGGAAGACATTTAAAGAAGAACAGACTCACCATCTAGCAGAGACACCGCCTTTCTCCCAAGTCCTACGCAGCACAACTCAGTTTCCATGCCGGGACACAGAAACCGTACCAGAATCACATTCCAGCTCTGCCTGCTGTAAAATCCATTACCAAAAGCCACCTTCACTGAAAAATTTGAGAAACTGTATTCTTGAAAGTCTCAGTTGAATAATTACGTCCCTAAAATATCGACCTACTCTCTCACTTTCACATAGTTGTCTGTGCTCACAGGGACGGTGTGGAGAGGCATCGCTTCTTCTAGCTGCTGCTGTGATCTGAACGCTTGTTACCCTGATCAGACACTCCCTCCGTCCCGCCTTTTCAGGACGCGACATGCTATACTGAAGAACTCTGTCATTTATTTTTCTTTGATTTCTTATTATCTAGCTACATTGTATTCATTTGACTTGTTCTCCAGAAACAGAAAGAAACAAAAGTAGCACAATCTGGAAAACATAAAGCTGATAAAAGATATTTCTGAAGCAGCAAAAACAGGAAACGAACACAATTTCTATTTTGGCTGATTAGCGATAAGGCACTTAAACTCAGGGGCCTCCCACAGTGGAGGGGATCAAGATAAAGAAAAAATAAAGAAAAATTTAGTGGCCTCAGGAACATCACTTACGTATGAAGGTAAATACTTCGCTCGGCATTGCCACGTACCAGTCACAGTGCCCGCCAGGGTCAAAGAAGTAAAGTTGTGCCAGACTTCAAAGGGACCCGGCGGCCAGGGCCCAGGAGGTGGACGGCGCGCTCGTCCCCAGCCAGGCACGTGGGCAGGTGTCAGGAGACGAGGCCCGGGAGGCAGGAGAGGCCACGCCGGAAAGAGTCAGGCCTCTCTTGCCGGTCCCAGTTAACCCAGGGGCTCTGCGCGCAGACTTCCAGGTTTGAAATGTGACACCTTCGAGCTCATGATCTTGAGCACAGTCATGTGATCCCACTGAGCCCCAAGTCCTCACCTGAACAGAAGGACAGTCCAGGGGTGCAGCAGGCGCTCTGTGACCTCACCTATTCTCAGCGGTCCATGCTGACAAGCTTCGCGGGGAGCCACAGTGGTTCAACACACACTGGACTGGTCCCCGCCTGAGGACCAGCCGGGGAGAGGCGAGGCCAGGGACGGAAGGGACAGAGAGGCTGCGGGCAGGACAGAGGCTGGGAGGGGAAGAAGAAATCGAGAGCACCCTGCAGGGCCAGACCCCTGGGGACTCCCAGGGCCTGCTGAGCCGAGTGTGGATGGATCACGAATGCCAGGAACACATTTCAGGGGCTGGTGACGGGACACCCCAGGCACACTGACCCAATGATTACCATGGGGTCGGCAAGGCTCAGCTGGACTCGCAGACCTGCCTGTCCACAGAGCACCTCCAACCTCTGAATGAACTTTAATGTACATCTGAAAGTCCACGAAATGCACGACAAACACGAAAACCTCAGCATACGATAAACAATAAGCATTTAAGTAAAATAAAAACTCTTAGTTTTAATTATAAATTAATTATATTTATATTTAATTACAAATATGGTAAATATCTATAGACATAACCCACACGAACGTGGATTCTTCTGAACCTATAATTTTAAGAGTACAAAGGGAGTCCTGAGACTATACAGTTTTAGAACTGCTGGTGACTACACTTAATTAAGTTTGATGAAACTACACCTCCTTCACTGTCTCACAAAAAGATAACTTAAAAAAATTATAATTACTCAAAGTCTGAAGAACAAAGTTATAGAATTTCTTTGAGAGCATTATTTATAAAAGTAATTTCTGGCCAGGTGCGGTGGCTCACACCTGTAATCCCAGCACTCTGCGAGGTTGAGGCAGGAGGATTGTCTGAACTCAGGAGTTCGAGACCAGCCTCAGCAGGAACGAGACCCCATCTCTACTAAAAATAGAAAGAAATTAGCTTGGCAACTAAAAATGCAAAAAAATTAGCCCGGTGTCGTGGTGCACACCTGTAGTCCCAGCTACTCGGGAGGCTGAGGCAGGAGGATCGCTTGAGCCCAGGAGTTTGAGGTTGCTGTGAGCTATGGTGACACCATGGCACTCTAGCCTGGGTGACAGCAAGAGACTCTGTCTCAAAAAAGAAAGAAAAAGTAACTTCCACCTCAATTTGTGCATCACAATGACTGTTTACCTAAATTCCAGTAAAAATAAAAGCAAGTTGAGTAGATTTGGGAACAACGCCTGCGCTCTTGGAGTCTGCACCCCAGTCCTTGGGTACATTCACAAGTAACACAAGGGCATGGAAGCCACACGTGGCACCGCTGCTAAGGCACGTGGGTTCACTATACTGTCACCTCCACTCCCATACTTGAAAATTCCACAATCAATAGTACGGAAAAAAAGCTATTTTCGCTCTTTAACGTGAGCTTTTATGTGCTGCGTCCTTCACTTCCCTTTGCTGCTCTCTTCAGTCTGATGTGCTGGTTAAGAGCATCAGCTCTGCGTTTGAACCCCAGCTTACCTTAGGAATGTCACTTCTCTGTGACTCGGTTGTCCCTTCTGTGAGATGGGGTCAGACCTCCTCATGGGACCACTGTTACAATGAAGCAGGTGTAACCAGGCCCTCCCAGGGTCGGAGGAGGATTATGCAGGTCAGAGTCTGTCATGAGCTGCCTGGCTGGAGCAGGCCTAGAGACGGCCCTTGCTGCTGCTCCCCGAATGTGCCCAGACGTGAAAAATGCAAAAGTCTGACCCCTTTTGTAAGTTAAACTGTGACGCTGTAAGACTTCCGAAGAAGAGAAACACCAAAACAGAAGCGTGGTACAGAGAGACAGGAGAGAACTCTGTAGTGCTCAAACTACACACCTGGAGCGACTTCAGACATTCGGAAGAGCAATAACCCGGCAATAAGCCCAACAGAAAGTTAAAAGGATTAATGAGAAATGCAACTAATAAAAAGCAAGTTAACTTGCTTGACTATTTCTGCACAAAAGAAACTTACTCTCTAAGACCCAATGAATGGAAAATGCTGTACGACTGTGGTCCCGAGCCCGGGGCCACCGACCAGTGGTAGGAACTGGTCACGCAGCAGGAGGTGAGAGGCGGGCAAGGGAGCGAAGCGTCTGCATTTACGGCCGCTCCCCATCACCCGCATCACTGCCTGGGCTCCGCCTCCTGTCCGATCAGCAGCGGCATTAGACTCTCACGGGAGCAGGGCCCCTATTGTAAACTGCGCACGGAAGGATCTAGGCTGTGGCTCCCTATAAGAACCTAAGGCCTGATGATCTGCGGTGGAGCTGAGGCGGTGACGCTAGTGCTGGGAGTGGCTGCAAATACAGACTATCACTAGCAGAGAGGTTTGACTGCACAATAAATGTAATGCACCTGAATCATCCCCAAACCATCTCCCCAACCCCGTCCGTGGAGAAACCGTCTTCCATGAAACCTGTCCCTGGTAACAAAAAGGCTGGGGACCGCTGCTATAGGTAACTAGCAGTGCTTGCTCACTACGTTGTTTCAGGTCCTGTGGTAGTCTGAGAATGAACCACCACAGCCTTGCGTCTGCCTTCCTACCTGGGTTTTGCCACAGATCACGTGAGGACTGGCTAACCCGGCTCTCCGGGTACCAAAGCACACAGACGAAAGAATGACGGATCACAGCCCCGTGTTTTAAAATTACAAACATAACAAAATGAATGGGGAATCTCAGTAATCGTGCCTCAAGGAAAAAGCGCCGTGGCGAACAAGAGCCCTATGGGAGATCAGGGGCAGGTTCCCAGGCTGGACAGGCAAGTGACACTCGTGGGGGGCACCCGCCCTGGAGCCACAGAGAAGGCAGGAGAAGCGCAGCTCTCAGGGCCAAGGGAGTCCCTGTGATTCAGGTGCCAGCCGTCCACAGGGGGGTCAGGCCAGGCAGTCAAGACACACCGCCCGGACACACGGTCTCCATGGAGAGGAACGCACGAGGATCGCTGAGACCGCAGAGGACGGCTACGAGGTCAAACGGGGGCAACAGCCCTCAGGGGCTGTCCCAAGGCCGGGTGCAGCTCCACGTGCAAAGGCACAGGGCCGCTGAGGAAACAGCTCCCGAGTGTGACCCGAGCCAGAGACAGGCGGCTCGCGATGACGTTCTCAGAACGGGACGTCACTTTAAAAACGAAGTTGTCATGAAGCACCTATGAGGCGCAAAGCACTGTGCCCGACGCAGGGAACAGGGAAGGGCACGGAGCAGACTCCAGACCGCATGCCGCCCCTCGTTCCAGAAGAGGAGCCCCCACACCTGTCAACAAGGACAGGAGAGGACAAAGAGCCGGAGGTGCAGCTGCCTCAGGGCCACGGGGCCGGGACACACGACCCCATGACCCCATAGGCTGCTGCTCCACATCCAGCCACACAAAGACCTCTGCGCTCCCACCGTCTGCTGCATCGCCACGCAGGCGCTCGATTCCCAAACACGTTCCACTGCGGGACCGTCCAGGACGCTGCGGAGCCGGACGGCCACGTCTAGGCCTCCTCCAAGCCGCCCCGCCCATCCCGGCCTGAGCAGCCACCTGCTCTCGGCAGAGCCGCACCGTCCCATGGACAGTCGCTCTCTACGTTAAATTAAACACAAATAAAAATCCAGCTTCTCCACTGCACTGGCCACACCCCAAGGGCGCAGAAGGCGCATGCGGCAGGCGGCAGGGGCTCCGAGGACAGTGCTGCTCCAGAACTCGGGGCTGTTTTGAGGGCAGGTGGCAAGGAGGGTGTGATGACCTTCATTTTCTTCCCCTTAATAAACATCACTATTTGAGACTTTTACAGCCAAAATGTTTTCATGTACTGATGGTAGAGTTTAGAAAAACACCCAGTATTAGCACTGATGAAAGGTCTGGAAGCACCTAGCAAACACCATCACGGGGACCCCTCATCCTAGGGCATCTCCTCCCTCGCCCCTGTGGACAGCCTCACGAAAACCCGGCGGAGACTCACCTTTGCCGTGTTTCCCTAAAGGCCTCTTGGGCAGTGACTCCTCCGTGGAATGTGCGGATGTCTGCAGAGCGTTCTCCAGACTATTGCCCACGCTGCCGATGGGGGTCTCGGTTCTTGGAGAGAGCTGAGGGGACAAAAACGTGATCGCCTTATTTTCTTTCGCTGAGTTAACACACAATGATTTTGCTATTTAAAAGTCGCATTCACCTTGGCTTCGAAATTTTCTATAAAACATGTATTACTAGAATAAGCACCTTCTTTCTTAGGAAAGAAAGGCAAAAACGCCACCTACCTACTACTCCACTAAAACTTAGAAACAGCGCGGGTAACTCACTCGGCGCAGGCGCTGACGTCTCCGAGCTCCACCAGACTGGACAGAAACTACGTGAGCCAAGCTGTCACGGATTATAGACCTTTATTTGAGGCAAAACTTTATTTTTATAAGTCTTCAAAGCAAACAGTTCTCTATAAAACTAAATACACAAGCAGGACTTCACGCTATCCTGCTATAAATCTTGAAGAAATAATAAAACGCTCTAAAAACAACAGTAAAGAACAGAATACCAATGAATCTATTTGGGGTACAGTCTGAAAAGCAGATTCTAAAATTATAATTCCATTTCTAGGAATTCATCACCACACAAATACTCACACATGGAAGAGATGCGGGTATGCTCGCTGCAGGGTGTTTGCAAGAGGAAAACCCTGAGGACAGCTTCAATACCGAGCGCCAGAGACCCCACTGAGCACGTCACGGGTCGTCCGCAGAGATCGTGACACTCCGCCAAAGCCCAGGGCAGGAGCCCCGCTGCCCGTGAGAGCCCTCGACACGGCAAGAACAGAAGACACGGCGTGACGCGGTGAGATCGCCCGCCCCGCTCCCAGGTCCAGAGTGAGCGTGTCTGGGCGCAAGCAAGCAGGAGAGGCCGGGCCGGCACGCTCGGAGACACGGCGGCCCCTGGTGAGGAGGAGACTTTCTTGGGCGAGGTGAGGACGGCTGCAGGAGCTTTCGTTTTTCTCCCTTATCAGCATTTGAAAATTTTACAACCAAAATATATTACTTGTAGGAGTCAGAAGAATAAAAATTACCAATGCTTTAACTTCTACACAGTTTCAATTTAATATATTTCAACATTTCAAACGTTAAGACGTTTAAGTTTATCAAACAGGCCTGGGTTTCAAAACACAATGCCACGTACGCCACCAGGAAAGACACAGGGGACAAAGCAGCCTCCGCCTCGAGGCACGGACTGACCTCTCCAGCCTGTGCTCGTCGTCATCTCGCTACCTGGACAGCAGGTGGCAGCGGGCCCAGTATCCCGCAAGCCCACTCCCAAGCACAGAGCCCACCATGCGCTGGGGAAAGGGCCGGCCCAGGAAGGCAGGGCGTGGGGGCGGAGGGGAGGACGGGCGGAGACCGCCGCCACGCCATCAGACAGACGTGAGCTGCAGGAGACCACCAGGCCCACAGCAAGCTCGCTCAGTCAGGAGCCTCTCCAGGCTGTTCACGCCATGCGCAGGACTAGCAGGTCCTAAGACTCAACAGACGCCTTCCAAGAAAAGCAAAACAAGGGCTCGTTAATTCGGAAGTTTACGTAACTCAAGAAAATAAATCCTAGCCATCCAGCACTCCTCCAGAAAGTCAATTCTTTGGATCACATTACCAGAACGTTATCAAGACAGTTAAATTTTTGAAATACTTATATTTGTTATTTAACTAAACTGGGTGGTTTCCCTCAGATTTAGCAAAGTTTCTTTTATCATCCAATGGTTAAGAGTATCCCAGAAATGAACTTCTTTCCCATTAAGCAAGATAATAGAACCAATACACGATAGAAATTTCACATGGAGAGATTTTTAGTTCCAAATAGTAAATATTGCTTTGGGAAACAACTCAGGAGGTTAACATGTTAACTACTAACACATAATACACAGGACCACAGCAGATCCCGCTCCATGTGGCCTGAGGCATGAACCTCCACACCGCCTTGGCCACTTTGGTAACACCCTCGGTCCTGGTCGTAAGGAGACGGCTGCCCCGACGGCCACCACAGAGGTTCTGACTCTGCTGGCCGGCGGCAAACCCACCTGTGCCCGACGGAAACATGTGGCCAGTCATTTCTGGCACATACGCCACCTGCCCACCCCAAAACACGCCAGAGAGCCACAAAGAAAGCCAGCCTCCGACACCCAGGGAGGAAGGGAGAAGGCTGAGCCGCGGACCAGGAGGATAGAGACAATGGCCCGCACACCCGATTAAATCAGAATTTCTAGAAGTGGGGCTTGTTTGTGTGTTTTGTGCATGAAGCTCTCCGGTGATTCCAATTTGCAGCCAGGTGAGAACCGGCAGTTCCCCAACTGCTGTCCCGTCCCCTGCGCAGTTCCCGGCCAGGACAGAGGAACAGGGAGCAGCGGCGGCTCCAAAGGGAAGGGGAAATTTAAGAGCGGTCCCATGAAAACACATGTGCTGCATGTGACATAAACACACGAAGGAAACGCTTTGAAAGCACAGCCACTGGGAAAGAAATACTTGTTTTCCTCGGTATTTTTTCCCACAGTATTTCTTCTTAGTTTTCCAAACATTCATTTTTTCCAACCAAGCCTTTATCTTTACTTCGTTCCTTTGTTTACACTGAAAGCTGTCTTCGCTTGTGTTTCCCAGAAATGCTGTTTTGGGGTTATTTTTGGTGAAGTTAGCTTGCTCCACGTGACCTGCCCAGCTCGACTCAAATGCTCTGTGACTCAGGCTCACCCACAGGGCGTCACCCAGCTGGCTGTGCACGAGAATAAAGGCCCGACCAGCTCCACACACTGCCTCTGCTACCCCTAGGAGGGCGGCAGGAAAATGCTCCCAGACAAACCCGGCTCGACCCAGGCAGATCTTTCCCATTAGCTCAAAACCCTTTTTGAATAAAGCACCTTGAGCCTGATTTCCAAATGACAGCTCCCCTGCCCCAGCTCACTGCGCTTTTCCTCTTCGGGCCAGCCCTACAGCTGGACCTGACCCCTCACTCCTTCACTCAATGCACCGCAGCCCCTGGGGGCGCAGCAGCCACACCGGCCTGAGGCCTTTGCACTGGCTGTTCCCTCTGCCTGGAATCCACCATGTCCTCCCATCTGTTCTCAAATGTCACCTTCTCGGTGCTCAGTAGGGCAGGGATTTGCTTTGCTCTGTTTTGTTCACTGCTGGCACGAAGTAGGCACTTAGTGAGTGTCTGTAAAATCTGTACCACCAAATTGTAATGCAATTCAGAATTAAAAAGGCACCTCTATTTCAAAGAAAAATTTCTGCAATTTAAATTACGTAACAGATAATCATCAGAGTTACTGACAAGGCTACAATTCGAGAATGAAATGGGACTCTGAAGCATGCCACTGGTAGTTCCAGGCACCCACACCGCACCACTCCGTGACTCCGCCAGGAGAGCTGATCTTGGGTCAACATTTGCCGCACACCCAATGGGACACTACCGAAGTCCAGGTACCTGGGCTCAAGTAGCTTACACCTGGCTCTTGGACAGTTAACCTTCCGACTGCCATAGCTGTTTAGAGACGAGGCCACTGTTTCCAAACTTTAACATGCAAGATGCCTCCAGGTCTTGTCAAAATGCAGGTTCCGACCCAGAAGGTCTGGGGTGGGCCCGAGATTGTGCGTTTCCACCTAGCTCCCAGGCAATGCCAATGTTGCAAGAGCATTTCGGGATGAAGCAGCTCTCGGTGGTCCACACATTCAAGGCTCACAGCCTCCCTCGGACGGGGCAAGAAAGGGGATCCCAGCATTCACGTGAGATGAGCTCGAGGGTCCCTTCCAAGGGGAAGCTGCCGTGACACTCTGGCCTGGGGAGCCGGGACTGCTGGGCTCACACCTCCTGCCGTCCCCCA